>KV751349.1:773912-794143 GCA_001698575.1 Mola mola | reverse complement strand
TTTCAGCTATCAAGCACCTCTCCTGTGGAACTATCTTCCAGTCTTGGTACGGGAGGCAGACACACCCTCTGATTTTAAGAGTAGGCTTAAAACCTTCATTTTTGATAAAGCTTATGGTTAGGGCTGGCCTATCTAGCCCTTAGTTAAGATACTATAGGCTTAGGTTCCTGGGGGAACATTCCATGATGCACAGAGCTCTCTTCTCTCCCCTCTCTGACTCAGACTCCTTCTCTGCTCCTGTAAATGTCCATATCCTTACATAACTTTATTGGATCCTAGGCTGGATTTTGTTAGAATTGGCTATGTACATAGCATGCTTTTCAGTGTATTAACCTAATGTGTTTTACCCTGTAATTCTCCATTGAGCCATAGTTCCTGTCTTGCACTGAATCTAGGGTAAAGCTCACATTTATAGAGCAGCTTGACCATTTGGAATCAGCTCTGCATAACAGAAAAACAAGTGCTAGATGTAACTTCTCTATCTTGTCAGCGAGACACGTCCAGTAAACACTCACACATGTTATATAATACATTCCAAGGACAAGGCATGGACAGTGGTTGGCTTGTCCATGTCCGGGTAACTGGCCAATTATACTCGGTTACGTGAAAGTCCAACCTCTGTACGGGGCAGAGCCCAGCCCAAGAAGATAAATGTACAAAGTTTCTAACAATCGGGGCTCACTCTGACTGAGATCCTGCGAGAGCTCCATCACTCCGAGCCCAGCGCTGCCATACTTTATATGTGACCAGAAAATAAAGATTATACCTGAAAACTCAAGAATTCTCTGGTTTGTTCTTGAGCTTCCAACAAAAGAATCGGGTTAACAATTTCCAAGTGCAAATCGGGATCCACAGAGCACAATTGCTTCTGGATCAATAGACTACACTTGCTTCTCGATCATTACACTTCACATATCCCTGGATTTACAGATTCTACATACTCTTGGACTCAGTGATCAGCAACACTCAGATCTTGCTACATGGAGTACAATGACTCCTGGACCAACAGAGTACACCTGCATCTGGATCACTACACTTCCCATACATCCGGATTTATAGAATCCACAGCCTCTGGGAGTCATGGATGTTTTATACATTCTAAGTAAACTGTTATTATCATGTTTTTGTGTTCTGTACAAGTGACATCTATTGCACGTCTGTCCGTCCTAGGAAGAAGGATCCCTCCTCTGTGGTTCTTCCTGAGGTTTCTTATTTTCCCTGTTTAGGGTTTTTTTTTTTTTTGTTTTTCCTCACCCGGTTCAAGGGTCTAAGGGCAGAGGATGTCACATCTGTACAGTTTGTCAAAGCCCAGTGAGACAATGTGTAAATTGTGATTTTGGACTATACAAATAAAATTTGATTTGAGTTGGGGTATCCACTGGTTTTTAATGCTGTTATGATGTGTTCGTGTTTATTAGTCTTCCCCCCTGTCCTTGTGGGGATATTTTCAGCCCGGTGATGTGTAGGGTTCTGATAACTCCCTGCTTGTGTTTCAAAGGGTGGTGAGAGTTGAAGAGCAGGTACTGGTCTGTTTGAGTAGGTTTCCGGTAGACTTCACTGTTGAGTCCTCCCTCCTTCTCAAGGTGTATGGCACAGTCCAGGAAAGGCAGCCTGTTCTCTTTCATTTTATCTCCCTTGTGAACTAGATGTTGCTGTTTACTGAGTTGAGGTGTTCCGTGAAGGCTTCTACCTCTTGGGTTTTGATCTTGACCCAGGTGTCATCCACATATCTGAACCAATGGGTCTGTGTTGTTCCTTTGAAGGAGCTCAGTACCCTACTTTTCACTTCCTTCATGTAGAGGTTGGCCACAATAGGAGACACTGGGGAGCCCATGGCACAGCCATGCTTCTGTCTGTGGAAACATTTGTTGTACTTTAAGTAGGTGGTGGATTGGCATAGGTCCAACAAATTACAGATTTGTTCCGGGGTGAAGTTGGTTCTAAGGTCCAAAGTACTGTCTTGCATTAGTCGTTTTCGGACAGTTTCCACCGCTTCGGATGTAGGTATGTATGCGAAGAGTGAGTTGACATCAAAGGAGACCATGGTTTCTTCTGGTGCCAGCCTGAAGTCCCGAACTTTGCTGGTGGAGTCATTAGAATTCTGGATGTGGTGTGGAGTTTTGCCAACCAGAGGTGCAACTATTGTTGTGAGATGTTTGGCAATGTTTTAAGTTACTGAGATGAAACCTTTTGGATGAGAGGTGAAACGTCTTCAAGGAACTACAAGAAGTCCAGTTGCCTTCTACTTAAACACCAAGACTATCTAAAGTAAAGGCAAATATTACTATGTGGAATGTATTATAGATGACAGTGGTAAAGAACAGAAAGAGACAAACATAGGGAGCCATATGATTAAGGCTACTTTCTGACAATTATACTCTTTGTTTTATGAGTGCGATATCTGTATTTTCTCTTTTGCTTGGATTAGGACACATTCTGGGGATTTCAGAATGGCAATGGCCGTGGATTTAATCGGTTGTGGTTCTCTGGCACAATTTGTTCCAGATTTCTAAAAAGGAAAAAAAAAAACTTCCCGCAATGAGGTAATTCACCCTGCGTAGACAACTCCAAAAAATTAATTTGATTCTATTCACTGTTGTCTAAAATGCCTTGAATAATCGAAACAAACTGCCAAATTGGTTTCTATATGCTGTGCATGTCTCGAGAACTGAACGGCAAGTTAACTAGAGTAAGACAGGAAGTAGAGTAATACTAAAGTTAAAAAGTGACAAGTGTAATGAAATAATGATGATGAATTCTTTTACCTAAAACAGTTACAGTTTGGACATATATTTATAGATGTTTTTTTTCTTTAATGGGTATTTAACATATATATTTTTGTCCTTCCATTTAGGCTGTGAAGCGCTCATCAATTCGCACTATGGATCGAGTTCTATTTTGAAAGTATTTACCGGAAAATGTTGGATTGCTTCCGTTTACTTTGACATCTTGAGTATGTGCTGCATAAAATAGGTTGGACCGTCACATCTCGGGTTGGCTGTTCGCAGGAGAGAGTGAACAGGGGTCGGCAGGCTGCCGTGTGGATTTAACTCAACCCCCACTAAACCCAACAAAACTGGAGCGCAAACATGGCCAAGCCACTAACAGACCAGGAAAAAAGGAAGCAAATCTCGGTCCGAGGGCTGGCCGGAGTGGAGAACGTCGCGGACCTGAAAACTAATTTCAACCGGCATCTCCATTTCACCCTGGTCAAAGACCGAAATGTGGCCACCAAACGGGACTACTACTTTGCGCTCGCCAACACAGTTCGAGATTACCTGGTGGGCCGCTGGATCCGGACGCAGCAGCATTACTATGAGAAAGACCCCAAAGTGAGCATGATGCCACAGTCCTGTACGTACGTACAGCAGACCTGGGGCGGGGGGAGGGGGGGCCCCAATGCTGCAATGTCACAGCTGATGGCCCCTGTGCGCATGCACACATTTATATCCTTTTATAGCAATGCGTGCTTTTGGCGCATATTGTGCGTCGACACCGAGTTTGAGTGTGTGAGCACAGATGTGCGCGGCTCTTCCTGTCCCAGCTGACATTTATATCATTTTCTGCTCGTGCGTCTGTCTCATCAGATGTGCTGGCGAACTTGTGGTGTTTTGCGCTGTGCGGAATAGTGAAGCTCAACTGGTTGGTGAATTTATTACGTAACGCCGTCCATCCATGCACAACCTCACACACGTATCACAAAATGGCCCCGTTACATGCTTTGCCCCCCCCCAAATCACCTCAGTTTATCCATTTACGGAATTGGCACGTTTTCACTGTTTTATTGGCGTAGGAGACAAAATTTAAAGGGTCTCCTGTATATTACATGCAACTGCATACAGTTGGTGCTTTATGTAATGGGACTGTCATCAGCTGATGGACAACAGTGTCTAATTTAATCTCCACAATGCATCCTTCAGTCTTCGCCTTTCCAATATTAGCACCCAGTAATCATCCAAGCTTTGTGTCTGGTCAGATCGTAAACTTGGTTCTGCTCCACAGCAAATGTATCTTGCATCCTAAAGTCTCTATCAAAATTTCGAATGTGATTCACAGCTTGATTAGAAGCTGTCAGACAAATGCAAAGAGGCTCACAGAGCGGCTGTGGTTCAGATGGTAGAGCTGTCGTTCAGTGATAGGAAGGTTCCTGGTTCGATCCCAAACCCTGCAGTTAACATGTCAGAGTGTCCTTGAGTGAAACACTGAACCCCAAATTGCTCCTAATGCTGCACCATCAGTGTATGAGTGTTTGAATGGTTAATGCTTGAGGTAGTCACAGCTACCAGTCTATGGGTGAATGCAAAACCTATAGTGTAAAAGTGCTTTGAGTGGTCAACAATGACTAGAAAAGTGCTATATAGATACAGGACATTTACCTTTTACACTCTGAAGGACCTGTTTTGCGTCACAATTTTCATACTCAATGGAAAAAAAAAAAAATCATGGTAATGTGAGAATTGCTCAGGATTTTTAAGCCCTGGGCATCTCTGCAACACTACAGTGCATCATTATTTTCATAATTCTGCTGTTTTGTCTTATTTTATCTTCATCAAATAACTAGTGTATTTCAGTTTGGATTTGCACATAGTCATATTGAGATTTTAATTATTTTGCAACTCATTGTGCAGCCCTATATGTTTGGGGGGGGGTCTGTAGGAGATATTTTTGGAAGAGCTGCCAGTAATAGCCCTGCTGTTGTTGCCTCTGACAGCAGCTGTTGTTTTCTACTAGAGATAAGGTTACAGAGGACATAATGGGACACACTTGTTCTATTATTCGTGTCCTGAGAATCTGTGGGAGCTTTAGTGTATAATTTTTTTTGTCACACCGTAGATGAAACTGCAGATATTTGTCAGCTTTTGCAAATGTTTTTGGATGGAAATGCTTTGGCAGTGTCATACAGATGGGTTACTCTGTCTTCCTGCAGCGTGTCTACTACCTCTCCCTGGAGTTTTACATGGGCCGCACTCTGCAGAACACCATGGTTAACCTGGCCTTAGAGAACGCTTGCGATGAAGCAACATACCAGGTGAAGCAAAGGATCATGGGGGAAAAAGGCAGAACACGTAAACTTTACTCAGACCCTGTCCCTTCTTAGTGTCCCTTGGTTTTGAGTGTCACTATTTTAGCGCACATACAAACATATCACAATGTCCTGAATCATTGCCTCCTATTCTGATACATATTCTATGAACATACTTCACTTTATACTCCTGATGAGATTAAAGCATGTATCAGAATTGCTTTGAGTGAATTAGATTTTGTCTTATTGATTAAATAAAAAATAAAAGAAACTACTGGATATCTACTGTGGAGTTAAAATGAAATAAAATCCAGTGAAATTAAATCACTTGTCTGACATTATCAGGGTTATTTTCTCACACCTGATGATGTTATTGCTGAACCACTGAAACGTTTTTATTGCTGTCCTCACATGCTGAGTACGATTCTCTAATAAAATGACCTTTATCAGTAAAAACTGATAAAACTTTTCAATGGCTTTGAGCATCAATATTGGTTTCCGGATGCTGGATAGCAAACTCATTCTTTTTTGCCCCGAGACATCTCAGGAGACTTGTTCCATACTAAGAAGTTGAATATGTTGTTGCTGTGTATTTTAGCTGGGTCTTGACATGGAGGAGCTGCAGGATATCGAGGAAGATGCTGGTCTCGGCAATGGTGGGCTGGGTCGTCTGGCTGGTGAGCTTATGCTTCTTCCTGAATGGCTGTTGTCAGTTTCTTTCTCATCTCATACAGCCCACTGTTTCCTCAGCATGTTTCCTAGACTCCATGGCCTCTCTAGGTCTGGCTGCGTATGGGTACGGCATCCGCTATGAATTTGGCATCTTCAACCAGAAGATTGTAAAAGGCTGGCAGGTATGTTCACCAGGTGGTACTTATATATTTCATTGTGATTAAATCGACTTTAGATTATACTAATGTATTTCTAAAATGTATGTACAGAAAGAGAAATCATGTCCAGTGGAATCGATGAATAGTCACCAGTGCTTTTCATTTTTTTCAGAGTAGTCTGGCTAGTCTAGCTAGTTCCCATATTTCTTAAAAAAGATTTGTATTACGGCTATTGAATAACACCTATTCGATCCAGTGAGAATTGCTAGCCTGTTTTATAGTTTCAGATTTTATATCCTGGTTTTTGGCACATTAAATAGGCGCACTAGGGTTTCTCCAGCTGGTCCAGGTTCAAGATCCCACTTGGCTGATAATAATCTGTTGTGTATTACTAATGTTGCACTAGTTACATCTGCTGTACTCCACCTATCTGCAGCTTTAAAGACCCTGAGTTTCTGATGAAAATCCCATTTTTGACCTTGTTAACATGTCCATATGTTGTGTTTATGTACTGCGACACACACCATTCGTGTGTAATTTAATATTTCATACTAATGATCTCTTTACTCATTGACCTCAGATTGTATCAGTATCGGTATTGCTTATGGTTAATGACCAACTTGTTATTTTAAATATCAGAATCGTCATTGGCCTAGAATATACATATAAGTTCATCCTTTTTAAAACACTGAGCAGTAACAGAATAAAATCAACTGAGATAGAATAAAATGAGATAAATGAATAAAATGTATAAATGAAACAGACCAGAAATAGTTTTAGTGACCCAGGAGAGCTGCAGAGTCGGTTGGGCCACATGTGAGCTCACTGCTGTGGCACATGTCCACAGGTGGAGGAAGCTGACGACTGGCTGCGCTACGGTAACCCCTGGGAGAAGGCTCGTCCTGAGTACATGCGCCCAGTCCACTTCTATGGACAAGTAGAGTACACAGCTGATGGAGTGAAGTGGGTCGACACGCAGGTTAGGAGGAAAGGATATAAATCTGTTGCCAGAACTGACCTTTTATCAAATAATGTCAACCTCTCAAATAATAGAGAGAATAAGCAGATGGACCATATGAACTTGAAATGTATCAATTTTAGGATTGATTCTCTTTTGGCTCATTTTTAGTATGAAGTATTAATGAATATGATGATGATGATAATCGTTTTTGAATAAATATGAGTACTTTTTGTGGGTTTAAATTGAAGTTCTAACAGTATTGAGTTTTGAGGCCAATATCAATAATTGATTTAGTAGTTCAATATGAAAGTATAATGGAATAATAATGATAATGGAATATAAAGATATGTGCTTGACAAGCTTGTTGATTTGGTTTTAATCCAGGTGGTTTTGGCTCTTCCCTATGACACACCAATCCCCGGATACAGGAACAATGTTGTCAACACCATGCGGCTGTGGTCAGCCAAGGCCCCCTGTGACTTTAATCTAAAAGACTGTAAGAAATGCCTCTGCACTGCCAAACCATCTTCATGCCACTGAACACAGTCTACAACAATGAGAAAAAACAACCCAAACACAAGTCACTGCTGTTGTCCCACAGTTAATGTTGGTGGCTACATCCAAGCTGTGCTGGACAGAAACCTGGCTGAAAACATCTCCAGGGTCCTCTATCCCAATGACAACGTGAGTGGATTTATTGTTGTGTATACCTACCACCAGCTTATGTCTACATTTTACAAGGGAAATCTCATTTGCTTTCCCGCCTGGCTCTTATTTTTTATGATTTTGGCCAACATTACAGTTATTGTAAGACTTATTAACTCACCAGCTAAAATGATGAGAACTTAGTACATAACGAAATTACAACAAAGAAGTCAAATTCTATATTCAACA
The DNA here is from genome assembly GCA_001698575.1 of Mola mola. Classification (NCBI taxonomy): domain Eukaryota; kingdom Metazoa; phylum Chordata; class Actinopteri; order Tetraodontiformes; family Molidae; genus Mola; species Mola mola. The sequence continues at coordinate 786,435 of KV751349.1, read as the reverse complement.
TTTTTTATGATTATTAGGGTCTGTGTATTTTCCATTTGATTACTGATGAAATGAATTCATTTACCCCAAAATATCTATAATAGTCAGAATATGTAATAGTATTTATATGTTGCATAAATAATCGGATTCAGCAAAGTAGCTTGTAACTAAAGTATAATTAAAAGTACAATATTTGCCAGAATGTAGTGGAAGAAATTGGATATAGAAGAACAAAGAAAATGAAAATACTCAAATTAAGTCCCTTAAATTTGTCTCTAGGTATTTCACATGAGTATGTTCTACTTAGTTATTATACATCCCATGCATGAAAATGTACTGGATATGTAATGTTCCAAATAATTGTTATTGCTATCCTTTATTACTAATAATCAGTATTGAACATACTGGTTCATCTGTAGTCCATACAGATTATCTAAACCACTTTCAATGATTTACCAAAAAAAGTCACACAACAAGCTTCTACTAAAACTACTAATAAATGTTTTTATTTAAACAAAGTATCAAAAGAAGTACCTTATTGTGGCTCTTCAGAGTAGCAGGCGGCATGGCCATTTGGTCATCAACAATGGCAGTGAAATTCTCAGTTAGTGATTAGTTGCTTAAAATGAAAAAAGTATTCAACAGTAAATTAATTCTAATGTTGCCCTGTATCTGCTGGGTGTGCAAACAGCTAGTGTTTGCATCGCCTGGTCTTAATTGTGGTTTTATTATGGTATCGACTTGGTTCTTAAGTTCTTCGAGGGGAAGGAGCTACGTCTGAAGCAGGAGTACTTTGTTGTAGCGGCAACTCTTCAAGACATCATCCGCAGATTCAAGGCCTCTAAGTTTGGCTCCACGGAGTTTGTCCGACTCGACCTCTCCACACTGCCGGACAAGGTGAGAGACTCAACACATCACATTATGACATGGAAAGACATTAGAAATAGAAATGACAGTTTATGAAACCCATACTGATGTTGGATTATTGTGTGCATTTTTGTTTTCCTTATTTATTTGCTGCATTTGAAATCTGGACAAAAGATATTGACAATGATAAAATTTCTCTTTTACCTGAAAGCAATCTTCATGTCTGTTGTATTAAGTAGTGTGAATCAGAAGGTCCAATGTGTGGACTTTCCATGTTTATTCATTCCATTTTATTTTCTTTCAACCGACTTAGGTTTTTCAGTTTGCACACAGTTTTGTTGTGCTGTATTCTTAAAAGTAGAACTGTTATCTTTGTCTTCGTCTGTCTGTGGCCCACAGGTGGCCATTCAGCTGAATGACACACACCCTGCGTTAGCCATCCCCGAACTGATGAGAATCCTGGTAGACATGGAGAAGCTCTCCTGGGAGAAGGTACAGTGTATGGGTGACACACAGGAGTGAGTGTGTTTAAAACAAAGAGCTATTTAGGTTATGTTGCAATATCACAAACCCTTTTTCCAGTGAAATAGCATCTGTATTTGTCAAACTGACGAAAGTCAACAATCAACTGTCTTTCTCCTCAATCACCGACACCCAGAAATACTGTTTACAGCAGACATATTGAAGGATCATAAGTGATGATTAAAAAAGACTTTTTAAGACTTTATACATAGTACATACTATACCTTAAGTATACGTTTAATGAATAGGATAAGTACATAGAGTATGTGTTGCCATATTTATCAAATAATTAGCATAGCCCAAATACATGACATAGGCTTTTCATGATTTCATGATCAACTCATGGATTTATTAGTATTTTAACTTTTGAAATAGTGCTAAAACAGCATATTTACTGTCATACAATCCTGTGGTTGGTCCACATGCTTTCACACCACAAACAGTTTACTCAGTGATTTGTCAAGTGTGTGGAGGTGAGAAAGACAGGGTCTGAACTTTTGTTTTTTACACAACTACCTCTACTCATGGGTTCTCCTCATCAGAGGAGACTTCAATAGTGTCAGCCAGTGGCTTCACATTATGAAGTCGGACTCACCATGCCAAAATTTAAGTACTGCAATTTAGCTATGCTCACTTGTTTAACGGTTTTATGTCTTTTCATCCTTCACTGCCACAGCACAATGACGCAAGAGTCAAAACTCTGTTACGCTCAGTATTTTTTCAACACAAAATACATTTTGTTTTTTGCGTGTGTCAAAATGGAAAGGTTTTGATGTCCACAGTTTCAGTTTATTCATGAGTCAGAGTTACATGTACAGTCTACATGAGTATAATGTCTGTCTGCTCTCTCCTACCATCCTCTCTTTGGTCCTGTCCTCCTGCATCCAGGCCTGGGACATTGTGGTTCGTACCTGTGCATACACCAATCACACCGTCTTGCCTGAGGCCCTGGAGCGCTGGCCCATTGACCTCTTCAAAAACCTGCTGCCTCGTCACCTGGACATCATCTACGAGATCAACAGGAGGCACCTGGAGGTACAGGGGGAGCTAGAATTTAGCATTTATATTCATGTGTACTGTGTGAATAGGAAGAGAGGATAAAATATATCATTGTCTTTTACCCCTCCAGCGCATCACTAAGCTTTACCCTGGAGATTCTGACCGCCTGCGCCGTATGTCTCTGATCGAAGAAGGAGACGTCAAGAAAATCAACATGGCTCACCTGTGCATTGTGGGATCACATGCTATCAACGGAGTGGCACGCATCCACTCTGAAATTATCCAAAACACTGTGTAGGAAAACCCAGCTCCCCCTCATCTCTTCTCTTGCTTGTGATTGATAGTAGAACATCACTGTGATAAAAAAACCTACTTTTTGTCAAAGAATTAAAACATCAATCGAGTAAATGTCCTGTATTTATACTTTTCTAGTCATTTTTGACTACTCAAAGCGCATTTACACTACAGGTTTTGCATTCACCGACACATTCATATACTGGTGGCAGTGACTACCTCACAGGGTGCCACCTGCTCATCAGGAGCCTTAACCATTTACACACTCATACACTGATGACACAGTATCAGGAGCAATTTGGTTAACTGCAGGGTTTGGGATCGAACCATGAACCCTCAGATCACTGGACGACCGCTCTACCATCTGTAGCTGCCCAAGTGTGCTGTTGACTTAAATGTTTCCTATTCATCTCTCCTCAGCTTCAAGGATTTTCATGACGTCGACCCTCAGAAGTTTCAGAACAAGACCAATGGCATTACACCCAGACGCTGGCTGGTCATGTGCAACCCAGGCCTAGCAGAGGTTATTGCAGAGGTGTGTTTGTTCGTCTTCATACATACTGCAGAGTTGAGAAGTGACAGGAGTTACTTCAGACATACCCAGTGTTTTGTGACTGATGCTTGGAACATGTCTAAATCTTGGACTGTACATGAAACTTACTTAACTTATAGAAAGACGGAGCAGTTTCATTTTAAAACAGTTCATGATGAACATCATCATTGGCATCTTAGTCCTGCTCACGATTGAGTTAGGCAGGTGTATAGGGGGGAACAGAACTCGATTGTACAGTCTCTGCTGCATGAAATTGCAGATGAAGTAATGGGTTCAAGATGGTTATCGGGGGTATTTTGGCTTCTTTCGTAGGGTGGGAAGAGATGTGATGGCTGTCTTTATTTAGGTGAATGGTTAAGATAAGAGCATCTGAAAAGATGGCCAACTCTGTTAGAAAATATCTGGTACATAACCTGCACCCAAAATCAGAAAGACAAAAGTCAGCTGCAACTCTGAAAGTGACTTTTATTGCTTTTATTGCTGCTTTCAGTTAAAACATGTCATTCAATACAGCTTTACAAAATGACGTCAGATAAAGGCCAATAAAGCACAATTATATACGTATATATAATGAACTCACTCATAACTACCTAACCATCTGGTTAGTTAGAATTATCACTGTATTAGTAAATTCATTATAGGGTTCTGTCTTATCATTTTTATTCTTGCGTAACCTCAGAGAGTAGTTTATCTGCTCCTTTACATTGGTATGCCACAACCTTCACAAATTATAAGTTGGTGCTTCATTTTTATTTATTTATTTTTAAAAGAAACTTACACGGCTTCTGATTCTGTTGCCTTCGTGTTAATGATGAGCAAATCTGAGCAAGACTGTAGGGGTTTTGGCCGCCACCTGGGAGCTGTCTAATATAACCTGAGCAGGTTGAGTTGAGTGGGTTGATCAAAGGCACCTCAATGGTGACATTGTCATTGTTTTCAGACAGATATGTTATGCTGATTTGGGCTTGAACGTTTTGGTCTGAGCCTGTTTCTCTAACCTGTAGGCCACACAACCTCACCCTGAGCATCATACTGATAATATACCATCATCTGTATCAGTTCCATCAACAAAATTATCCATACTTAAAATGGAAGGGGATTAGACCTGAAGTACGTAGAACTAAATCGAAGTTTAATGAAACCTGATGCTGGTTAATCAGAAGTTACTTAGTTTATTCTTGAATTAAACATATTTCAGAAAAATTGAATAAATAAATACGAAGTACAGATACCTATACCTCTCTTTCTATTAATTCTATTTTATTTTATTCTGTATATTTATTCTGTACTTTTCTCCTAGCTGTAAATGAGACAATTATCCATATTTATGTGAGACATTGAACTAAATCACAATTTTACAAAAGGCACACCTACATTCAGAACTGCTGTGTTCCCCCACTTTATAACACCCCTACCAGAACTGTTTTAGTGTGTAACCAGTCAGGTCTCTTTGACATAATGAAATTATTTACACTTTACGTTTTTTTCCCAAGATCATGATACGTATTTGCTAAACAGCATGATTCTAACTTGGTTATCATGTCTTTTAGAGGATAGGCGAGGACTACATCCGTGACTTGGACCAATTAAAGCAACTTCTGGACTTTGTGGATGATGACGCTTTCATTCACGATGTTGCCAAAGTCAAACAAGTGAGAGCTTACAGTGACGAAATAAAGGTGTTTTATTGTCCTGTTGTTTTTCTGCTTGTTTTTTGATCCCATTCTTCTGACTTCAACTCCCAGGAGAACAAGATAAAGTTTGCTGCCCATCTTGAAGAGCACTACAAGTTGAAGATCAACCCCAACTCCATGTTCGATGTTCAGGTGAAAAGGATCCACGAGTACAAGAGGCAGCTGCTCAACTGCCTGCACATCATCACATTATATAACCGTGGGTGTTCATTTACTACATCATTTTAGATAATACATATGAATTCAAATTTAAGTTAAAAAAGTATATTTATATTCCTTTTTTCTTTTGTTTGCTTATAATCAGGAATCAAAAAGGAACACAACAAGTCATGGACCCCCAGGACCATCATGATTGGAGGAAAGGTCAGTTTTTGTCATGATGACAATGTTGTACTAAGCTGTAGCTTAGTTAATGAGTTACAGGAAGCAGGAGGAATAGTCTAGCCCAGATCCTCCAATAAAGAAAAAATGCCCTTCAAAATTTTCCTTCAAAATATTTTTTTCAAGATACATGTAGTGATGTTCTGATTTAGACATCCAAGTCCCAGTTAGATTTAACAATGACGTCAATGACATCTCATATTTACTTTGTGGTATTGCCCTGAGATAATCTACACAACAGGGTAAAATTTAAAGCAAACGATATAAACAAGTTTGAAACTTAAAGCTCCACTAATCAATGTTTTCACATTATTAATGGATGTATTGGTGAGTTCTAATGGGAAAATGTTGCTATAGGGATGAATCAGAATCCACAGACTCTGCCTTTCCCCTCAGTTCTATATAACTGTTTATGTACAACTGCCTTATCCTGATCATTGTTTGGGTTATAAAGCCTGTAACTTTATTGTCTGTATCCTGCAAAGAGGTGGCCACAAATAAGCTCACAAAATGACATTAAGCAATTTTTATCTTATATCTGCTTTCCTTTCTATTTAGCAGTTACAAACATACTAGATAGCTACAGCAAAGAGTATAGTTAACAGCTGTTTGTCCTCTAAATTGTCAGCAAGCCATCAGCATGAAGTTAATTCCAAACAGATACATTAACCAATACATTATTTTCCTGAAGACTTGAAACAAACATGCACTGCAGCTTGTTGTTTTTTTTGACTGTTTTTGGACATGTCTGTGTCTGTGTTTCCAGGCAGCTCCGGGATATCACACTGCCAAGATGATTATCAAGCTGATTACATCAATTGGAGATATTGTCAATAATGACCCTGTGGTGGGAGATAGCTTAAAAGTCATCTTCCTGGAAAACTATCGGGTCACCCTGGCTGAGAAGGGTAATGGATATTGTGATCACAATTTAGCCATTTGTGTTTATGGTTTAAAGACTGCTGTTTCTTTTAGACATTCAAAGTCTGATACTTCAATGCTTGTTCATAATCTGGTATCAAAGCTGAGTGCTCATATTCTGTAGCAGTGTCTGCCAAGTTCCAGAGGTGGCCTTCCCTTGTCGAACTGTGTGTGTCTCATGTCTACAGTTATCCCTGCATCAGACCTGTCGGAGCAGATATCCACAGCAGGCACTGAGGCATCAGGTACCGGGAACATGAAGTTCATGCTGAACGGAGCCCTCACCATCGGCACCATGGATGGAGCCAATGTGGAAATGGCAGAGGAAGCTGGAGAGGAGAACCTCTTCATCTTTGGCATGAGGGTGAAAGATGTGGAAGCACTGGACAAAAAGGGGTGAGCTACGTTGTATTGTTCAGTAACAAATTGAAGTTTTACTGTGAGACAGTTCAGTTTAAAGGGCATATTAGAGCTAAAAGTCCTGCTCTTTTAGTACAGTCAGACAGGTTGCATGTCAGGTTGTTACACAGCAGCATAACACAAGTGACACTGATCAGTTTAGCTCAGCTTCTTAGTATTAAGCACAAGTAAACAGGTGCTAGACCTGTCTTTGTGTTAAAGTTCTCTACCCGACCTTACTCATCCATGCCATTTAATAGGTTTCGGGTCAGGTTTGCCCTATATTGTGCATCAATCCAATTTAGGTTCCAAAATTTTCAAATATCGAATACAATGTGTACCAATAATGTGCCAGTGGGAAGACTGTATGTATGTTATTTGCCTGGTGAGATAACAATTCATTATATCTCAGGTTGAATCTCAATGTCAGACATATATAGGCCATAGTAATACATTTATTCAGAACTTTCTATAGTTAGCAAGAGGAGACGCTTTTCAAAAGACTAGAAAATTATGAGAAAACAACTGCCCATTCGGTCCAATGTTTTGTTTTTTTTTAAGCTTCACTGACCCAAATTATTTTTGCCTGCTACCTGTCATAATGTTATTGAATGTCATTTGTTCCCAGCTATGACGGTGTGTCTTACTACAACCGCATCCCCGAGCTGAAGCAGGCCATGGACCAGATATCCAGAGGCTTCTTCAGCCCCAGCCAGCCCGACCTCTTCAAAGACCTGGTCAACATGCTGATGCACCACGATAGGTTGGAGCACACTCATGTATATGCTGAGGAGTCAGCACTTTGCCTGTGCTGACACATGTCCAAGTCTCGTGTCCACGCTCATGCTGTGTCATCAGGGTGGCACTGGTCTGACAACATTTTAGGCTGAATCCAATGCTCAATTTTATTCTTGTTAACCGTGTATGTCTGTGCCACAGATTCAAGGTGTTTGCAGACTATGAAGACTACATCAAATGTCAAGAGAAAGTCAGCGCACTGTACAAGGTCAGGATGTTAAAGTCACATACTATACAACACAGTACAAACATAATCCTCTCTATTTATATTATACTATATTATACAAAATCCAATCCGAGACAGTGACAAACCTGAATCTGAACACATGGTTGGCATGTATTTCTCAGTATAAAAATGACTGATACTATAGGTGCAGTATGTGAAATTAGAAAATATTAACATCACATTTACGTCATGATCTCATATTTGATGTGGCAGCAAACAGAGATTAAAGCCAAATTTCAGTGAGTGTATCTTGTCTGACTCAACCTAGCTGATGAACCACAACTTGTGTTATAAGTTACTATGTAATTGAAAAATCAATTTTGATAATATTATATCTATGATATATTATTTAGAAATAATAAATGTGAACTAAATGCAAGCTCCGATTGAGAGCCTCACCTGAGCTTCCAACTCCAGTTGAAATAAGTAATGTGACGATGTAACTAATACTAAATTGAATACCTATATTTAAAGAGGAAATAGACAACTTTCAGTTGTTGTTCAAAAGGACAAATGAGCCTGAAAAGTTGTGTATGTACGTTCACATTTTATCACTTGCACGCTATATCTGTCACGCAGTGTATCCTGTAATATGTTTTATGATACTGTAATACTAATAGGGAAGTACTATTCTATACTGTACTATACTATGCTCTCCTGTACAAGACTAATTAATTGTACTAAACAGTACAACATTGACCACAGGGTACTGTACAGTACTATATTGTATAGTACTACTACCTTCTCTCTTCTTCTCCGTCCTCTGTCTATTAACAGAACCCTAAAGAGTGGACCAAAAAGGTGATCCACAACATTGCCAACTGTGGTAAATTCTCCAGTGACCGCACCATTTCACAGTATGCCAGGGAGATCTGGGGCATGGAGCCGAGTTTGGAGAAGATTGCTGCTCCTGATGATCCTCGCTAAACCATATATGCCTCTTAAACCTATTGTAGCTCACTATGCGGTCTAACCACTGAAGAAAAACCCTGTTGCTTTTCACTGTGTACTGTGGCAATTTTTACATTAGAGACAAACATACAACATAAATAACTACATTAAAGTAGGATTCAGCAGTTTTTGTTTTTTTTTCTCTATATGCTCCAGCAATGCATATCGTCACTGCTGGGTTAGAATTATGTATCCCAGTCTTTCAGCAACTTAAAAAGAGTTTAAATTTATTTTTAGAGTCATGTCAAAACATTAAAGTACTTCCTTTTTTTTTTCTTTAGTTCCTTACTACAGGTTTTTGGAAATTCTAAGTCTGAAACCAGAGTGCTATTAACAAAAAATGGACCATTTCTTTAAACATTCGTCTATTCAGCTTACAGAATTTAGTTATGACCTGTCTATAACTACATTCCACTTTTACACCTGAGCCAATATGGCTACTAAAACCAGGCAAATATGTCTATAATCTTCAGCACTATTATTGTTCCAAACCATCTCATGTCTTCCAAAGGGAACAGGGATACACACTGGTTAATGTGCACCCCAGCCTCATAGCAGCACTGTGACTGGATGGGCTGAAATGAAATAAGCCATACCTCCATATTTGTGCAAATTCACATTCATATTAATATTTAATATATCTGTAGCCCCAACTGCTGTGAGTGTTTTATTGTGTTTGATGGCATTATCCATTTATGTATGTACAGTATATCATCAATGGTCAAGGGACCTCTGCTATGTAGATGTACTGCAGTTTCCCTGTGATCTCCTCGACGTGTATTTGTCCGTCTCTTTCTGGTGTATTCTGTTCCTAAAAGTGACCAGTGGTAGAAATTAGCAAAGCCTTCTCTGCCTAAAAACCCAAGTGACTAAATTTATCTTGGCTAGTTCTGTTTATTTTCTGTGCTGTAGTTGCATGTGTGTACGTGTGTGTGCGTTTCTTATATATGAAGAATCTGTAGACTTCAGCTTGATGTAATATAACAACATTCTGTCCTGCACTTTGACTCACCGCTGTGCTGCTTCCTAGAGAGGATGCAGAAATAAAGAACTGTCCACGACACTGAACCGAACATTACACTGTCAATCAGTGCTTCTTTTTTAATATTTAATTTTGACCAATAAATAGCAAAACTACGTCAACAGGTCTCTTTGCCCACTTCTGCACATCTGTAGAGATGCAAAAAGCGGTCATCTCCAATCAGAGGATCACTAGGCTTTTTCACAGCCACTCGTGTGCGAATATGTCTTAAAAGTTACTGAACCTGATGACAAGGTGCCATCTTATATGGTAGTGTCTAACACCAGTGTAGGAATGGGTGTGTAAATGGGTCAATATTGTGTTGTAAAGCACTTTGGAATCCCAAAACATTTGATCTGGCTGAGTTTTATAGTAATTTTAGTTTAGACTTACAGTAATCCTGTTTAGACTTTCTGAGATGCATATAAATATTTAATAAATTGTTGTGTGTTTACACACTGTAATATAGTTGTGCAAAAATATTATTTGACAGAACTGCTATACAATAACTCATCTGGCTTGTCTGTGAATCAACTCTGGCACAATAGCCTTGATAATTTCATAGTAGTTTCATCAGGGTTATTTCAGCTGAGAGATTTTCAAAAACGGTCTTGTTAAAAGATGCTAAAGAGGCCATGTTGCATCATGAGAAACTTGTGATTCAGCATTTGTGTAGTTTTCATATGTACTAGGGATCAACAGGATAACGCAGCTTCTGCTGGACAGATTTAGTCCTGAAATGACCTACTCAGTCTCTCCACTGTAGAAAAGATGACAAGGAGACATTCAGACTTGAAGTAAGGGCCCATGAAGCACATGCTGAGGTAAATCATGTAGTTGACTAGAAGATGAGCTCCCCCTCAGGCAACATGTAAGAGTTCAGTGAAAGGACCCTTACCAAACCACCAACAGAGGGAGTCATAGACGGTCATTAAGAATATATACTGCATGCATCTTTCAATTATTACTTCCTATTAGCGCAAATCGTGAAGCTTAGCGAAAGTTCAAGCAGGAAGACCATCTTTCATTCATCTCTCTCACTCACCCTACTCTAATCAGCTGGCTGCGTATCTTTTTCATCCAACCAGAGCTAGCCACTTTCATTTTCAGTCTATCATGTCACGGTAGCCACACTTTAAATGTGTTCTCATTTGTGTCTACAAGATGTCAGTGCAGGATTTTCGTGAGACCCTCCGACCCCCAGCAGGTCAAGCTCACAATTCATCCCCATTCATCTGACTCTTTTCTCGAAGGGACCAGTTTGTCTTAAATCACCACCACGTGTTTACACTCCATGGGGGGATCTTCTATCATACGCATCATCACCTCTATCTCTAATCTCCGAAGTGTTTTTTTGTTGTGCACATGGCATTAAAGTTCTCACTCTTTAAAACTGAATCATTGAAATGTATTTTCTGCTTATCTCTTAGGCTAAAAAGTGAGATGACAAAGAAAGCTTTCATGGCTTCTGTTGTAGCCTTGTGTAATATTCTGAAGACATTGAGTTGATTAAGATATATTCCATGCAGTGTCATAATAATCATTTATATAGCAGCACAGATTCTTTTGAATGCTTGATATTATTTACATTTTAAGTCTTAGAAAATAAGACAAAAATGCTATGATAATGCCTGCATCATTATAAATGCATGCACTTGACTGAACTTGACAATTTTAGTACAGGAGCAAATATAAACACACTTGAAGTTATAATTTGCTATAAGTAACATATAATGCTTTAATACTGATGATAGTGCATTAGAAACATGCATGTGTATCAATCAATGTAGTAATAATGCATAAAAAATCTCCATCAATACATCTATAAAGCATTGTGTCATGTGAACTTAATAGAAAGTGCGAAGGTCTCTATTGGCGGTTTTTGCCTATTTTAGACTTTTAATTACTTTTTTGTTGTCTTAGAAAGGGGCTGTAACACTATTGTAATTTAAAACAAATGAGAGTAAAACAAAGGCTGCAGCTGCCTCCACATGGGTTCACTTGGTAAGAAAATTATGTAAATACATTATGGTTTTCACAGCCTCCAGGTCTTAAATGAACACTTAATGTGTGATTTTAGATGGTGTTTTGAATATGCTCTAGTGGAGTACAATGTTTTCAGTCCTAATCATGCTAGGCAAACAAAGTTACTGATGAAAGTCATGAGATGTGGCTGAAGCCTGCAGAGCAAATTTAACATGTGGACATGCGCAGAGTGAAGAATTAATGTTTCAAGTCAAATGAACCTTCAAGTGTTCACTTTCCTTCCCCTTCTTGGTAGGGTGTGACTTTGGTAAAAGATAAAACATTTACTAATTCTTTATGCCTTTAATGTGTATTTCTGTCCCTGCTGAAGTAATTATAATCACATTTAATATTGTATTTCCGATTCCTCCATCAGGAAGTCAAAACTCTTTATGTTGCACCATCAGGAGCTACTCATTCATTATTTCGAGTGAAATTCTCAACAATTTTTGGATATCATGTAACTGTGGAAAATCATTTCCCCCAATGCTGAAATGTGAAAAACTCATATCTGCTGAACATCAGCATGTTGACATTGTCATTGTGAGCCGGTTAACATGTTAGCAGTCATGGAAGGACATTTACCCAAGTACTTTTTAAGTACTATTTTATAGAGTACTTAAAAATTGTCAAAGGTGTGTCTGACATGTTTTTGTATCATTGAATCATTGTAAATTATGATGTATCATGTAATAAACTTTTACTTCACTGTCTATAGGAGCTGTCTGCTCATCTCATCTCATCTCATCTCATTTCATCTCTCCACCTCCATCATAAATGAGAAACAAGGGGACATTAAAAAAAAACCTGGCAAGTTCTCCCCATGTTAAAAAATAGGTGGGTTTGGAATGCGGTAAAGTATTTTTCAGTAACACAAACATTTAACCTCAAGT
>KV751349.1:752069-764677 GCA_001698575.1 Mola mola | reverse complement strand
TAGAAAGAGGAGAGAGAAAGAGAGAGAAAAGCTGTGGTAGTCATAGTGCTTAATTTATCCTACCAGTGTCCATTCCAGTAACAAAACAAGAAGTTCTACATTGTATTTTTTCAGCCTTTGAAATTTTTATTATTCCTCAAATTGATCAAGAACAGAATGACTGGATTCCAAAAAAAAGACCCGGACACGAGGAAAAAGTCAGAATTGTTTAATCAAATCAGTACACGGGAGGTTAAACAAGACTCGGGCAAACAATCCAAAATGATAGTCAGATCCAATTGTCAAATACGAGGTCATATACTTACAAAAATGATACGAAGAACCGCTGGAACACTGAGATGAATGACAGGACAATCTGGCACAGAAGGAAGGGGAAGAACGGCTTAAATACACGAGGGGGAGGGAAAAACAAATGAGACCCAGGTGCAAACAATCACAAAGTCTGGACCCTTGACAGGAAGAAATGGAACACACAAACACCTCCCAAAATAAAACAGGAAACACAAATCACAACAACTAGACAAAAAACATACTGACCAGCGGCCAACTGTCAGATGGAAATCAGGCCCATCAGGTTCCCGACAACCACGATCTCTCCCCTGGATCATAGCCCTCCCAGTCACCCATTACTGGAAGCCCGACCCCGACAACACACAACAGCTTCTTAACTGTATAGACTGGCCTGCCATCGATGATCAAAAGGGGGGAAGTGGTCTGGATGGAGGGACCAAAGAGCTCTCCTTCACTGGCTTCACCTTGCTCACATGGAACGTGGGCTGGATCTTGAAAGATCTAGGCAACCCCAACCTCACAGCAGAAGGATTAATAACTTTTGAGACAGGAAATAGACCAATAAATTGGGGAGCAAACTTACGTGTCTCCACACACAGGGGTAAATCCCAGGTTGACAGCCACACCTTCTGACCAGGCACATAGGTTAGAGCAAGTCTCCTTCTCCTATCTACCACCTTCTTGTAGGCAACCGACGTACACAGCTATGTCTGGCAAACCCGCATCCAAATGCTACTTCCAAAACTGGGCCAAAAACTTTGTTCCCTGGTTGGACAACATGTTCCTGGGAAAACCATGATATCTACTCACATAACACAATGATGCCTTTGCAGTTTCTTTAGCCGAAGGTAATTTAGGCAATGGAATAAATCTTGCCATCTAAGAAAATCTGTCAACCACGGTTAAAATTGTAGTATTACTGTCAGAGGGTGGCAAACCAGTTACAAAGTCCAATGAGATGTCTGACCAGGGATGAGGAGGCACAGATAAAGGAAAAGCCCAGATGGAGGGGCATTAGAAGCCTTGTTCTGGGAGGACGTAGGGCAGGTGGCAATATACTCTGCAAAGCTGGCCAACAAAAACACCTGGCACATAGTCTTCTGGATCCCTAGGTGGCACAAAAAACAATGAGTCATGAGCCCACAAAATGATCTTGCCCCTTAACCCCTGAGGTACAAAAAGTCTGTTTGGAAGTACTCCCTGAGGTTGCACAGGATTAGGTAGAGCTTCCTTCACCAGCCACTCCATCAACTGTGTAATGGCTCCCAGCACACATTAAGTAGGAAGTACCAAAGATTCTGGGCTGTTAGAGCGTTGAGCTTTACATTCTTAGAACCAGACCAGTAGGCGACAGTAAAATTAAATCTAGAGAAATCATAGCCCAACTAGCCTGTCGAGGATTCGTTTAGCAGACCTTAAATATTCCAGTCTTATGATCTGTCCAAACAACAAAAGGTTGTGCTGCCCCCTCTAACCAATTTTTCCATTCTTCTAAAGCTACCTTAATAGCCAACCATCTTCAATGACCCAAATCATAATTTCTTTTTGTCGAAGAGAGTTTATGAGAGAGGAAGGCGCAAAGATGTAATCTAATATTTGTTTCTGACCTCTGGGAAAGTACTGCCCCTAGTCACAGATCCGATGCGTCCACCTCCACAACAAATTGATGTGAGGGATCAGGAAGAACCAGAACTGGGCAGAAGTAAAACGACTCTTCGGGGAAAGGTAATTCAGCTTGTGGAGACCAGGAGAACTGTGACTTAACAAAGGTTTAAGCATGTAAGGGAGCAAGTTCCTGATTAACTTTGTGTAAAAAAATTAGTGAAGTCCAAAAATCTTTGTACATCACGCTTAAAAGACAAAGGAGGCCAGTCAGAAACAGCTTGGACTTTAGCTATATCCATCCGTACCTTTTCCCTCTGAGATAATGTACTCTAAATGAAACTGGACTAAAAATGTTCTGATGAAACCTACATTTCTCAGCTTTCACATAGAACTGATGTTGTAACAAACATGTTTTAGAGTCCATATCAGGTTAAAAATTCAATGTATCATCTAAGTACACAAATACAGGCTTTTTAAACTTATCTCTCAAAACATCATTGACCAAAGCTTGGAAGACACCTGGAGCATGAGTAAGTCCAAAATGCTTGACCAGATATTCGTAAAGACATCTGGATTTATTGAATGCTGTCTTCCATTCATCCCCCTCTCTGATTCCGACTAAGTGGTAGTCCCGCATATTGTAAATACTTTTGGCCCTTGAAATAGTATAAAAACAGAGGAGATTAACCGAAAGGGGTATCTGTTCTTAACCTTGATTTCATTTAACACTTTGTAGTCTGTACCTGGTTGCAGCAACCGTCCTTCCCAACAAAAAGAAATCCACTCCTGCAAGGGAGGAGGACTGTTGAATGATACATGCCTTGAGAGATGCATTAATGTAGGCCATAGCCTGGAGATCAGGTGCTGGCAGATTGTATAGGTGACCTTTGGGAAGGGATGTACCTGGTAAGCGATCAATTGCTCAGTCATATGTTCAATTCGGTGGTACAGATGTTGTTTTGGTCTTGTTCACAAACTCCTTTAAATCTAAATATTGTGACAGGGCCGACAACAGAACAGGAAAAGATGCATCCTCTTCCACATGGAAGTCCTTGGAAGACTCCACAGCTGGTGAAACTGAGCACTTAGAACAGTCACACAGTCAAGGTCCTGAATTGGGTTCTGGTAACATTGATGCTCACATTTCTTACCCCACTATACAATCTTACGTGTGACCCAGTCAATGTAAGGTTCATGCTCAATCAACCACGGTTAACCCAGACTTAAAGGCTGTTGAGAGGCATTGAACAGCAACGTCTTCTTAGTGTCCATCTCCAAACAACAGGTTCACAGGAGAGGTGCAATGAGTAACAGTACAAAGGAGTCTTCCAACCATGGCTGTAGCATTTAAAGGTTGTTTGAGTGTCACAATAGAGGGACAGAGATTGTTAGCTATTGAATAGTCCAAAAAATTAGCATCCACTCCGGAGTCAATTAGAGCCTCCATTATAGAAGAGCACAACGATGAAGTTAAGTTGACCAGGGTTAATTGTCTATGAGTTAATATTGGAATGGATGTAGGACTCACCAAAGCTTCAACTTGCATGTGTCTAAACCCTCTCCCACAGGGCAGGTAGCCAGAAAATGTCCAAGCTGACTACAACAGGCTGACTACTGATTCCTGACACAATTTGCTTCATAACTGGAGACTCTTCATACAATGTACATGAAATATTGAGTAAACACAAGTGTAATTATTAAAATTTATCAAGGTTCTCATTATTTTGACACGGCAGAACATATCCCAAGAGCCCAAATACTGTGAAGCTAATTATAAGAGCAGCACATCCGCTGTATTTTAAATGAATAGAATGGAATCTTGATTAATATCATTGGGAATACATGTATTTACCTTGCTATTTCTTAGTAAAATGGCTGCTGTGAAAAAGGTCGTACTTCACTAAGCCTGCATAGCCTGTAATCCAATAAGGCTGCCTAAAGATATTTAGCACATCACCTGATACTGTAGCTCTAATCGATCTTCATTTCTTCTGTATTTTCACTATTCTGTATTTGTAGACACAGACTCTCATATAGAGGTTTCCCACAGTGGCGACACTGTGACATCTCTGTCATGGACTGCTCCACTCCAGGATTCAGACTCTGTGACAGAGGAGACCATGTTTGAAGGAGTCTTCACTTTCCCACATCCACACAGGAGCTTCAGAGAATATGTAGGCTACAACAGTGATCTGGACAGAGCAGTGATACCAGCAGCTATTCTTGCTGGTTACACAGGTGGGTAATGTTTGAAGGAGGTGATAGATGAAGTTTGTATGGCTCACATACATTTGTGTTCGTTGCAAATGGCCTTCAAGGATTTCTTCCACTACGTCTATATAGGAAGTGGTCCCATTCAGCTGTGGCAGTTTCTGCTGGAGCTCCTCACAGACCGCAGCTGCCAGTCATGTATAAACTGGACAGGAGATGGGTGGGAGTTCAAGCTGACTGACCCTGATGAGGTACATAATGCTTGTTGGTTGAAGGAATATGGGACATAAAACACTCCTACATCTGGGTGAAGAAACTGAATATATCTAAAATTATGTTTTTAAAAATGTTTGATTAGCTTTAACTAAGGATGGTTGTGTTTTCATTAGAGTAGATTGAACTTTTCATACACTTGTACAGCACAGAGCAGGTCTTTCTCCAAAAAGCCGTTTATGTTGCAGCACTTTTTTTCTATGTTAGCCCAGAGGGAACATTGGCATACTAGTAGTACTTTAAAGAAGAACTCTGGCACTGTTCAATCAAAGCCCCATTTCTTGGTCCTTTAGCCTCTAATATGTCAAAGGATTTTTTTTTTTTTTTTTGATGTTTTTGGGGTTTTTTTGCAAATTGGAGCTTGGTCACTAGCACTTAGCTGAACAAAGCTAAGCAAAACAATGGCATTGGGCAATTCAAAACATCAGAAGTAATTCGCTTTTTTCACCGCTAACTTCAATCAAAATGTTATTGAAAGTGTCTGGTAACATGGAGTAAATACCTACAGTGAATCTTTGTAAATGTAAAGAAACTGTATTAAGTAACGTTTGTACAGACTGTGTTTTCCCTATCTTTCTCTGCTTCTTGTGGCTGATGGTGCAACCACACATGACCAGTCAGTTGCCCAAAGGTCACTGTTTTCTAGTGTTTACAAAAATGTAAATTTATTCCATTTGTTCTTCACTGATTCCTGGCAACTATAAATATTACTCTTGTTAATAAGAACTATTACTACCACTGCAACAAGGATATAGTCAAGGGGCCATTTTGCACTGTAAAAATTAAACGTCATTATTTGTTAGGGGATAGAATATGTAACACTACTGTTATGGCTTGACTTTGCTCAGTATGTAGTTCTGTAAGGCCTCCTGCTCTGGACCTCAGGATTTAAGTTGTAGTGTTATCTCCAGGTGGCCCTGTTATGGGGGCGAAGGAAGAACAAGCCCAAGATGAACTATGAGAAGCTGAGTCGGGGCCTACGCTATTACTACGACAAGAATATCATTCGTAAGACGGCTGGGAAACACTATGTGTACCGCTTTGTCTGCAACCTGCAGGGCCTGCTGGGATATGAGCCTGGGGAGCTGCATGCCATGTTGGACATCAGTAACAAGAGTCACTAATGACATCAAGAAGAATTGTCATGACAAAGCAGAGAGCTAAGTTTTGTAGATAATGTGAAAGTTTAATTTAGAACTTTTT
Organism: Mola mola; assembly: GCA_001698575.1. Lineage (NCBI taxonomy): Eukaryota > Metazoa > Chordata > Actinopteri > Tetraodontiformes > Molidae > Mola > Mola mola. The sequence goes on along the minus strand of KV751349.1, from coordinate 759,094 downwards.
GATACAGTGTGCATATCTTAAAAAAACTTTGCAGGACCTAACAATCACATTTGTAACTTACACACCTACGCATGATCTATAAATCGCAAATCAGCTTCAAATGATGACTTTCCATGTGATTTCCTCTTGCTGTTTATAATGCAAGACATATTAGTGTTTAGTTAGGAATAGCCATGGACAAAAGGAGATATGTTTGAGTAATAGCACTTTCGCTTGAGATCTTGTGAAACAAAACAGCAAAGTCATTTATTCTACTGTGAATATATAGAGCGGATGTATTTGGTTTGTGAATAAACTACATACATAAAATCAACCATTTATTAAGGGGAATTGAACCACTTATTGTTGTGAATGAGTATGTGTGGAATTCAGCAACAGGTTATATTTCAGTTCTGTTACTATTGAGTCTAGCCTATTGAATTCAAAATGTTATTTAGCTGAGGATATACTTAAAATTTAAATATGAATAGTAAATCATCAAGTATTCTGCCACACCATAGTAGAGTTTAACATTTGAAAATATATCAAAGCTGGGCCTGAGGGAGCTGACAGAATTAATAGTAGGATTCTGTTGTGATTTTTGGCCTAAAATTACACAAATACTACAATTACTAAACAATATTTATAGCAATTCAAATACTAAAATGTAACAGTAACACTTCAGATTGTAAAGCAAAATGCATTTATGCAACATGCTTTTTCATTTTCCACCAGACAGTCAACATAGACTACTATGCCGATTATGAAAAAGCTCAGGCTATAAAGGCAACCAAAGTTCATTTTGAAGTTAATCTGATTTACTGGGCTGGGACCAAAATAAGAAAACATACTCTAGGTATCTAGCTAGCTACTAGAATCTAGAAGACATCCCAAAAGCCTTAAGTTAAACAGGAATGGAGACAGACCAAAAGCCAAGAGCCTAAAATAATCTTTAACATAAGAGACCCAAGGGAGATCTTTAAATGTATATCATCACATTATGTCAACATTTGTTCCATCAGTAGCCTTTTGGCTTACCATCAGCATCTGTATCTTCACATGTCTATGTTATACTTGGAAGACAGGATTTCAGCCCTTGTTGTACAGACCTTTTAGACTGAGTCAGTTCTGGTGCTAGTTCTGGGCAGTGATTTTGGATCCAGTTCTATGTTTTCTGAGAGCCAAACGGCTAGCTCTCAGCCAGCAAAACTGGTTCCAGAGTAGCACTATCAGGTTCATGCTCAGGAGGATTCAAAAATGCAGAGACTCACAAGGAGATTCTTAATCAAAACCGTTTTAATCCAAAAATGGGTGGACACCAGGAGATCTTACTAGTAAGCAAAGGTACTGTACAGTTTAAAGGGACAGGCAAACTCAGCAGTCGAGGAACAAAACAAGATCAAAACAGGAGGAACTCTCAAGAAATTAACGCTGGACTGCTCACTGGGAAGACAAGACAATCTGGCACAGGAGCAAAGGGACAAAGGAGTTAAATACACACGGAAGGGGTAGACAATTAGGCACTGGTGAAACACATTAAGGAGGAGACGCAATCACACACACCTGAGGGAGAAAACTTGACGGGACATAAGAATTAAGATACAACAAAACTCTAAAATAAAACAGGAAAAACAGAAAGACCCTAACAGACAGACACTTGACACTACCAGACCCTCCCAGTCCAGCAAGTACTGAGTTCCTTGTCCCCGGTGCCTGGCAGTCAGCAAACGTTGGACAATGGTTCACCGTCGATGATGCCGGGAGGAGGAGGTGGTTTAGAGGCTTGAATGAGGGCGCTCTTGCTGACGTGGAATGAGGAGTGGACTCGTGAGGACCTAGGAAGTTTGATTCTCACAACAGAAGGATTAAAAGGAACAGGATCAATAAGTCACGGGGTTAACTTACGTGAATGGGTTCATAATCTTTAATTCTGACCAGAACGGTAGACAGGTGCAGCTTGTTTCCTCCTATCTGCTGCCTTCTTGTAGGCTGCCGATGACTTGATGATAGTCATCCTGGCTCTGGATCACATCCGGCGACAGCGATGGACCATAGCAGCTGTTGTTGGGACGTTTTAGTCTAGTTCTGTCTCTTCCGAGGAGGGTAAACCAGAAAAAAGTTTGAAGTTGAAACAGAGATGTCCGACCTGGGGTGCTGTGCATCCTTTCGCGAAGATGGAGTTGGCCAATTAATTACAGCTTGGACCTTCTGTTGGTCAATCTTAATTTCTGATACAACATATCCCAGGAAAGAAACTAGGTTTTTATGGAGCTCACTGGGGAGATTTTCCATCCAAAAAACAATGTTTAACACAGTTCTTTCCCCACTCTAAAACTCTTCCTGTGGACCAATCTATATGGGGGTTATGTTTTAGCAGCCATGGGAGGCCTAGGATGAGTGGGTGGTGGACAGATTAGTAAAGAAGAAAAATTATATCTTCCTGTTCAGCGTCGTCAAAAATTAATGTTACTGGACATGTTTGGTGTGTAACCTTATACATTAATCTTCCATACAGGGCTGATGTAGAAAGAGGTTGAGGAAGCTCTACCCTGGACAACTGAAGCTTCTTGGCAATTTGGAAGCCCATCAAATTTGTGTCAAATTTGTGACGTTCCGGAGTCTACTAATGCTTGGAAGACTAGAGAATCAGAATCCGACTGGAGCATTACTTTAGTTAGAGGTCTTTTGGATGTGCCAGGTAATTTGGTTTAACTCCCCAATGACGAAGAGGCAGCGTTAGGTGTTGGAGACTTATGCAGGCAGGAGGCGATGAAGTGTCCCAACTGTGCAAAGTAAATGTATCTGCCCTCCTTCACTCTCCGCTGCTGTTCCAGAGGAGTGAGACGGGTCCGGCCGATTTGCATTGCTTTTGCCGGCTCACTTAATTTTTCCGACTTGTTGGCTTGAGTCCTTATCGGAGCCGGATAAACGGCTCGCAGCTGGGGAGCTGGGAGATGTGCTCGTTGTGGGGAAGCGGAAGCAAACCGGAACTGATTTTGCTGAGACAGAAGTCTCTGACATTCCATAAGTTTCTTATCTATTTTTTGAGGCCAAATTAATCAATGGCTCAAGATCAACCGGTAGATCCAGTGGAGACAAATGGTCCTTTAGAGTCTCTGACATGCCGTTCAGGAAAGCGTCTCTTAATGCAGGTTGATTCCAATGGCTATCAGCCGCTGTGGTGCGAAATTCAACGGCATAATCGATTTCTGAGCACTTGCCTTGCCTCAAAGATACCAATGCTTTGGCTGCTTCTCTGTCCGGATTTGTTGACTGGAATATTTGTGTAAATATTTTAAGAAAATTCCGGCAAGGAATAAAACATAGCTGATCTGTGGCTCCACTCAGGCGTAGCCCAAGATCTGGCTCGATCAGTCAGATAGATGATTAGAAATGCGATCTTAGCTCGGTCTGAAGAAAAGGCGGAAGCGTTAAACTCAACATGTAACTCACATTGGGAAATAAAGGGACGGCAATACCCAGACACTCCAGAAAAGCGTTCTAGATCAGAGAGACTGTTGGTGAATCAGAGGGTTGATCTGAAATCTGCAGTTGCTCAATAATGAAATTTAATTGAACTGATAATGTCGCACGTGCAAATTCATTGGGTTTTGACGCTGTAACTTTTCCTGGCGAATTAACCCCAGTTGCTCCTTTTGCCAGAGAAGGAGTGCTTCTTAGTATTTCAAGGCTAAGCGAACTGGGTCCGAGTCTGCTGAATCCATTCTTGGCCAGATTGTAGTATCAGCTACAGGCTCAGGAGGATTCAAAAGTGCAGAGATTCACAGGTAGATTCTTAATCAAAACCGTTTCAATACAAAAATGGGTGGACATTGGGAGATCTTACTAATAAGCAAAGGTGCAGTTTAAGGGGACAGGCAAACTCAGTAGTCGAGGAATTCTCCAGAAATTAACGCTGGACTGCTTACTGGGAAGACAAGACAATCTGGCACAGGAACAAAGGGCCACAGGGTTTAAATACACAAGGAAGGGGTAGACAATTAGACACAGGTGAAACCCATTAAGGAGGGGAGGCAATCACACACGTCTGAGGGAGAAGACTTGACTGGACTAAGATACAACTAAATTTCAAAATGAAACAGAAAACACAGAAAGACCCTAACAGAGGGGACACTGGACACTACAGGACCCTGACACTAACACTTTGTTGGTATAGAACAAAGAACTGCTTTGTTCTTGACCTGTGTTGAATGCCAATGTAGGTAGACAAAACCAGGAGCAGGCTGAGCCAATGTAATCTGCCATAGTTTTGTAGCGATGTGCGATACTGGTAATGTATGACTCAACAGTGGTACTCATGTCTGTAGAAAAGTCTGGTATTGCATGTTGCAACAGGTCTGTACCAGAACTGGGTAATAACCAACACTGCAACCAGCCTGGCCCAAAAGGCCTGAACATTCTATAAGCTGTATCTACTCATAAAACCAGAGTACTGCCAAACAGCAACACACAAAAGTGTGTTTATTTTCTCTTGACAGAAAGTTTCCATTCTCATGTTGTCCAAATGTCCAGCTAGTTCAAAGGGGGCAGGGAGAGACTTGGCCATTATCTAGATATATCCCTTCACAGCAACACCGCACAAATGCTCAGTGTAGACCAAATCATTCCCCTCATTGAGAAACTAGTGTGGATGCAGCCTCAGCAGAACAGATGATTTGATTTAGACTGAGGAGGTATCCAGGGATCCAGCCCGAAAGAATCCCTGCCAGGAGTTGTTTTAACAGAATCCAACTGGGTGGCTGGACTAATGGATCCTTATTAACATATTCGCTGTTGCTCAGCAAAAGACATCTGTCTTTCACGTCACTACATATGGCTGTGTGTGTGTGTGTGTGTGTGACTGGAATAGTCAGCTCCTGCAGAGAAATCAAGCAGTCTAATCTAATCTCTGATACCACACAAGGCTTTATTGATGAATTGTCCTCTATCTCCTAACAGAGAAAGGGATTCATTTCTGCTCCTGTGGATCCTGTCAGTATGACCCTGTTCTGAATGCAAAGGTTTATAATGCTTATGTAAATAAATAGTACAACTACATGCTGAAATATGTTTGTATTAGGGTTATGCCAAGATAATGTTGCCCAAAATCACAATTTACATACTATCTCACTTGGATTTGACAAACTGTACAGATGTGACACACTCTGCCCTCAGACCCTCGAACAGGGTGAGGAAAAACTTAAAAAACCCTAAACAGTGAAAATAAGAAACCTCAGGAAGAACCACAGAAGAGCCACTTGTACAGAACACAACAACATGAAAATAACAGTTTATTCAGAACGTTTGAGTTCATATGAGTCTATAAATCCAGATATAGTATGGAAATAGTCTGTTGGTCCAGGAGACATTGTAATCCATTGGTAGGGTAGGCATTCTAGCCTAGGATCCAAGTCACAGGATCTCCAGTCCTAATTTGAGCAGTAGGTATCAGGTAGAACCACAGTAGCAGCTCCCACCGCGACTTAGAAAGACCTGCAGGATGATAAAGTACAAAGACTCCAGGGAAGAAGTAAAGTCAGTATAACGTTTTGTTAGGATATGGACATTTAGTGGAGCAGAGATGGAGTCAGAGTCAGAGGGGGCAGAGAATAGAACTCAGTGCATCATAGAGTGTTCCCCCAGCAACCTAAGCCTAAAGCAGTATAACCAAGGGCTAGATAGACCAGCCCTAATCATAAGCTTTATGAAAAAGTAAAGTTTTAAGCCTAGTCTTAAAATCAGAGAGTGTGTCTACCTCCCATTCTACTTTTGGAGATTCTTGGGATCACCAATAACCCTGCATCCTGGCAGAGTAAGGTTCTGGTTGGGTGATAGAGTACTAGTTGGGATTGTCACAAATACGGAATTGTCCTTTATTTCACAATTTATTGTTGCGTCCTGTTTTGAACCAATACGGGACATGCGCACATCAATACTAAATCAAACAATAATGAACAAAATAAAACACAGGAAATGCTAAGGCCAGCAAAATTGTCATGGCGGGATCTACGCAGGACCCCCTTACTCCAGTCCTTTGTGTGTTTGTGCCTGGCTGCATGTGTGTGGTGCTGTAACGGTTGCCTAGATACAGATACCACACACCGGCACTGCTCACAACACCTGCACCTTTTGAAAATGTCCACTATGCCCGATACGCCACGTCCTCAAAAGTCCTCAAAAATGCTTGCAAAAGTACAGATGTGAGTAGGAAATGTTAAAGTCCGTTACTTCCTCACAAGAAGTGTACACTCTTCTTACTGTTTTCACCCAACTGGGTTACAAACTATTAAACTTTAGCATGTAAGGTACATTCAGCTCGGTCTGGTAATTCAGGTGGTGTCACTCTAAAACATGTCTGTGTGTCACATGGAACTAAACAATGGCTCCTAACAGTAGTTCCTATTGTTACATCCTTTCTCTTTTGAGAGTTAGAACTGTTATCTCCAAAATTGACTTTAGCCAACAAACAAAACAATATTGAAATAAAATATTAACAGTGCTTATTACGAAATCATAAACAGTTCCATATGTTCATCAGTCCAAATCTTCTCTCAGCAACTGATGAAAATAGCAACTAACAAAACTGAAAACACCGTACACATAAACAATTTTACAGTTTGTATTACTCGACCATTAGCTACGAACTTGAATTGTGCAAATAACCACAATATCAATATCAACATATGTAAACCATAAATTTTGTGCTTGTTTACATTCCCAGAGTGTAAAGTGCATGTAAACATCAGAATATCACTTTATCTATCAGCATGATAACACACAGTCCTTATATTGCCGTGGCTGCACCACCGTGCGACCAGCTCTGGTCGTGACAGGGGTGTCTCTGTTACCAGTGTCTCTGGGTGTATGTCCTGCTGTGACACTGTGAGGAACAGGAACAGTCTCTGAACGTTCATATCCCACAGCCTGTGGCTGACTGGGGATGCTGATCTCAATATCCGTAGGGTCACTGAAGGTCACTCCAAGTGCACGCCTGAGGTGTCTGCGATTTCTCCTAATGACACTTCCAGAGTGCAACTGAACCTCAT
>KV751349.1:705149-729162 GCA_001698575.1 Mola mola | reverse complement strand
CTTGGGAACGTCTTGGTGTCCCCCCGGAGGAGTTGGTGGAAGTGGCTGGGGAGAGGAGCGTCTGGATGTCCCTGCTCAGGCTGTTACCCCCGCGACCCGGACCCGGATAAGCGGCAGAAAACGAAACGAAACGAAACTTAGTTGCTAGCTATATCAAATCAGTATTAGTTTTTAATGTTCTTGAAAATCCTTTGTAAATGTTTGTAGTCTAAGGTAAGGGTTAGTACTTTATTTTTTAAAATGGCATTTTCTAAATGTCAGGATTATAGCAGAATTATTTAATTTCTTTCATTAGTCATAAGTTTACATATAACATTTAGTAGTATTGCCTATTTGCTCAACTTGGCTATAACATTTTGGGTAGCTGAGTAGTTTTGGTTTTCTTGCTAGTATAAGCTTTTTGAGTTCTTCCTATAATTTTCACAAGTGTATTGCAGTTTTGGCTTTGTGATTGCCACCCCTTGACTTTCCTGTTCTTCAGCTATTTTATCCATAATTTTAGAAGTATGCGTTGTACTCATTTGGAGCCAAGATTTTAACTTACTGGCTGTCTTGTGGTACTTCTTCAATATATCCACAGAATTTTCTTTCCTCATGAACCCGTCTATTTTGTGAAGTACACCAGTCATTCTTAAAGCAGCTGCACAACAGCTGCCAATCCTGTGCTTCATATGTGGGACGTGTAGGATTATAGATCTGTTTGTACACGTTTTCTCAAGCATCTGCTGTTGTTCTGCTATTGAATTGCACTTTACCTGGTCCATACCTGGCTGTGTGGTCCATTAGTACAAAGCCATCAATTGCTATTGCACTATTTTAGTGCGGTTGTGGCTAATTTCTTTAAAATTTTCCATGTTAAGTAAAGAGGCAGTGACTTCGAGGACAGCCCTAAAATTGATTGACAGGTACATCTATAGCTGACTCACATTATATTGATTATGCTATCACAACCTTCTAAAGCCATCACACTTTGTAATGGAGTTTTCCAAGACCTTCAAAGGCAACATCAACTCATGTACAGCAGTTCATATAAACTTCTGAACTACTGGAATTGAGATACTATAAACTTAGTAAAAACAATCTGTAAATCGCTAAAAACAAATAGACTCGCAGACCTACTGTACCAAAACTGTACCAAAAATGTAGTTTAACAATAAATTCTTAGGTTATGGCCAAAAATGTGTTTTAGGGAAGTTGCAGTGACTGTTGACCACCAAAATCTAACCAGTTGAGTCAAAGTAGACATTGCACCAATTTTGAAGGAATCCCCTGTTTCGAGCAGGTATGAATGTCCAGTGTGAAGGTAGAACAGTAAGTTCACCTCATGAGCTGTTCAACACTGGTGTTGCTAATCACAGAGCAAAAGGAGAACAGAGCTTTATCTAATATGACTACCAACACCAGTGTTTACTATTTTAATTCAAATGCCTGCTGTAAAAAAAAAAAGGTCTAAATTGTATGTATTTAAATGTCCAAGTTTTGTAGCAATCTACGACCTTTTACTCCATTTTGCTTAGTAAGTGAAGTTTTAAGTTTATTTTTGCATTGAGGCTCTTTGTCACTTTGTTCTTAAATCAATTTTAAATGATTCATTTATTACGGTTAACAGATGGGCAGCAAAGTGGTGCAGTGGTTAGCGCTGTTGCCTCACAGCTACAAGGTCTACTACTCACTCTAAATTGCCCGTAGGTGTGAATGTGAGTGTGGATGGTTGTTTGTCTCTATATGTCAGCCCTGCGATAAACTGGCAACTTGTCCAGGGTGTCCCCCGCCTTCGCCCAAAGATGCTGAGATAGGCTCCAGTCCCCCCCCCCGCGATCCATAACAGGATAAGCGGGAGAAAATGGATAGATGGTTAACAAATGTAATTTGTGTAAATGTGCAACTCAGTTACAAAATATGGATCCAATATTCCTCGAGAAGATTATTAAAGTCTGTGAACTGAGACAACCAAAAACTACGGACAAAATACAGCATTCAAGTGTTTTATTGTCACCAGAATATATACTGTAGCTGCATGTTGGTTTACATGAAATTAGACTACTTGTATTCTTTCTACATACCAGAGAAGTACACGGTGTGTTTAATAGTCGATATTTTTACACTGAAGTAAGTGTGATATAATGTGTATGTGTCATTGTGACTTCTGTTTCTCCCATTGTTCTGGTGTTAGAGTCTTCTGTTCAATGGCGTGGATCTCTTTCAGCTCTTCAGCTAGGCACACATTCACCATCCTGTCAAAATACACAGCACAACTCTGCAATGTCCACATGTGCAGTGAAAAGAATGCTTTACATCTGGGAGCAGTGTAGCTCACAAAATGATTGCCTTTTTCAAATCCATTGTTGTGGTGTACAGAGGCATAATAACAAGGCACTGTCCAAATACTTATGGACTTATTTAGAACATCAGCTTAGACAAAACCTGTCCTGTGGTAACTATGGACGATGAGTCCTACAGGCTAAAGAGGAAAGGGAACATCCTGTTTGTTATTAGCACACAGCTCAAAAGCCCAGCATCTGTGATGGTACGGGAATTTATAAGTGCAAATTAATGCTGCACGATATACCCATCAACATAAAGTAAGAATAGGAAAACATTCCATGACCAAAATACTTCTGTAGTGTTGTTAAAACAAAAGGTGATGCAACAGAGTTGTATAATGTCCCTGTCCTTACTTTTTAATGTAAATGAGGGGCTTGCATTAAATTCTAAATTAGTATACACCTTTGAAATATAATAAATCTCTTAGTTTCAGCATTTGTTACATTGTTTACAGCCATTGCCAGTTAAATATTGGCTTTCAATGTTTTGTAAATCATGCTTTTTTTTTTTCTAGTCACATTTTACAAAATATATCAAATTTTCTTGGAGTTGGACAAAAATCCCATTATCACTTATCCTTGAGAAGAAGTTATTTGAGGCAACATTGTTCAACTAACAAACCAATACAATACCTGTGTCTCTGTAGCAGTGGTTTACCCTCAAACTGGGATGAGACCACCAGGATTTTGAAGCTTGTGGAACATCTGCTGGCTGATGTATCTTCCACATCCTGAAGAAGAAAGGTTAAAACAAACCCTTAGGTCATTCTCATGCTGCTGATACTGAAAAACTGGTGCATATGTAGAAAGAAGTGTTCTACCATATTACCTAACACATTTTTAAAATCTAACTTACTGTTTCTTGGTTGAGTGAGTTCTCTCAACTATTTGTACAATTTTACATTGGTACACCTTGGTTGATTAGCGGGGGCTTGCTTAGCAGCATACGTCACCCAAATCAACCTCCACTCAAAAATCATTCAATTTAGTGGCACATTATTTGTTGACCATAATATGAATAAATTAATAATATTAGCTGGTCTGCTGGTGTGTGACGACATAAATTCAGTAAAACAGTAATTAACCACTCTAAATAAGAATGCGGCTAAAAAAAAACAAACACTCTCTACACACTTAGAAAGAGTATAAACGTGTTAGAACACAATAGTAGTTAGGTAGAATGTAGATGCAGACGCAGATAAGAAACATAACGCTAAACTATGGGGAATTTATAAATGGAATTTGTGGTGCGTTTCTACTTTAGCACACAAATAAATTACACTAAGGGACCATATAAAAATAATAACCAGAAACTTACTACGTGTATTGCAGCAAATTCCTTCGCAAGCTTCTCCCGAATGCGATCAACTGTTAGAACCATGTCTGCATGAACAAGATTTGAGAGTTAGTAAATCAGCTGTTACAGAGCGAGGCCAACTACTTTTATAATAAATTTGTAGATGATTTAAGTCAAAAAGATATGGAGCCGGTGACACCGGAAGCACTTTCAAATTCTTCGAGTTTAAACACTATAAATCGATTTAAATACTGTCATGTCACGGTTATAAACTAAAGCTTTACTTAAGAAATCTATCATTACCAAAAACTGTGCCTTGAATGTGTTTTTATGGTATTTTATGCTATTTATTTTAATTTCACTTTAGCATCATAACTGATGTCCAATTGCGTTGCAGCGTCGATAACTGTAACCAATCACATACGGTATATAAGTAAGAAGGGCAGGACACATTTTTAAGTGGTGGTTCATAATATTAGAGGTCCTTCCAGAATGACGAATAAAATATTAAAGGTAATTAATATAAACCACAGATCTTGTCATTAATCGAATATATTTACATCGTAATCATATTATTGATTTGTTATTTACAGTGTGAGTGTTTTTTCATCGGACTTGCAACGATAGCAATTGAGTCCTCTTTAAATATTTCATCAGGCACTTTCCTGATGTACTAAAATATGCTCGTTCATATAAACATAATAATTTCTTAAAAGCCGACGCGGAAAACATAGTGAATGATCAAAAGCAAGTAAAAATATCACCGTAATGATAAGAATGCCAGCAGTAGCGCTATTTCTACAGTAATTTTACCTTGTAATCAGGTAACGTTATGTTTTAATTAGTAGCTGATCTGATATGAGTGTTGGATCTAACAGTAAGGTAATGGGAGCTTAACAAGAATACTGCTACGATCTATAATGGTAGTCGAGGTAGAAAGCTTCTTTGGTGTCTACTTGCTGTACTGCATCAATCCGAAATATAAAGGTCGTATTTACATCGGCTTCACTGTTAACCCTGAGCGTAGGATAGGACAGCACAACGCTGGACGGCATAAAGGGGGAGCTAAGAGGACCAGTGGAAGGGGACCATGGTATCTACTGCTGCTACTGTACCTACTGCTATGTGCTTACATTATACTACATGATTCACTGTCTTCAATCATATTAGTGAGTGATATACTGCATCATTGTTTTCTTTGTTCAGGGAGATGGTTCTCATTATACATGGCTTTCCCTCTGACATAGCTGCCCTGAGGGTAAGTGAATTTTTGGGTTTGATGGACAGTATTTTGTTACAAACTGTAATTGCATTAAATGTGATTATAATAAGTGGGCTATATGGCCTTTAAATTATATCATGATCTTTTTAGGCCATGTCTCGATCTTTTTCCTCAACAGCTTTTCATGAATGCTAGGACTTCATATGCCTTTCATTCAATACTGCAACAATACTGCAGGAATAACTATTCAGATTCAGAATACTTTATTTATCCCAGAGGGAAATTGTTAAATTATCATGTACAGTAAATATTACAGTAATTAGCACAACATAATTAAACAAGGAGATTTTGTTTGTTGATTGTTTTTGTTAAGAGTCATCAGTAATGTGGATTTAATGGCTGAAGTGGGTAAAAGCAAAAATTGGAGCAGGTATAACTCTTTGATAAGGTTATAGAATTACATCTTTACACCTTTACACATCTTTTAATGCAACCAGGAAAAGACAACACATATGGCTACATAACAATATTCAAAAGCTCAGCTGATACAGTATATTCTGCCTAGCCCTATTTGTCTTGTTTGTTGAAGAATCATGAGTACATACTACTTATGTAGCGGTTATCTTTAGTCTCTTTCTTTGTAATTCTGTTTGCCTTCTTTCTTTAACTGCTTCTGAAAAAGCATGAGATGAGAGACCGTTTCTTGAGAGGGAGGCTCGCAACTGTAAAACTACCGTGTTGCTCTGTCGTCTCTCATGCTTTATTAAAAAAAGAGAAGACTACAGACAGAGCACGTTATTTCCCCGGTAACACTCTTCTTCTACGTCGTTTATAAAAACAAAAGTACAGAAACCTCGTAGGAACAAAAACCACCAAACTCAAAGTGCTAAATCAATAAACAATTATTAAAACAAAGAAATGGCGCTTACAACTTATATGAATTTTCTGTTAATGTCATGTTGTAAAAACTCATTAAACAGCATTTCATTTTTAAAGGGACACTGAAACTTGTTCTGAAAAGGTCCCTTATTTGGCTATGGTATGGTATTTCCCAGTGGTGGAGTTTTAAGGGCTTAATGTTGCTGACTACTACAACTGCATCATTCTTGTTCTTCTTCCATGTCATCGATGCTTTATGGGCATAAGAAAACAAAGTTTCAGATTATATAGAATAGAAACAGACATTCTGGAGTTTGCGGTCTGATTTTTATTCAGCCAATGTCACTTTAAAGTAATGTAACAGCACAGTGACTCTGTTTTTGAGTGGAATAACTCAAATGCTGGCATTATTCTTTCTTTCTAGTGTGCCTGATTTACATAGTTATTCAGATGAGGTACATAGGAAAGCAATTTTAATTAAACTCTATGATCCAGAGTTTAATTTCGGTTTTGGCTTCATAGTACCTGAAAATATGTGGTCTAGTACATTAGAAAAATTCATCTGTTTTCTCTTAGAAAAAGAAAATTCATACGTCAAATGCACCAGCCGCGGTATATACATGAATCATATATTAATGATGCATACTCCCAAGAGCAGATTAACCCAGTACAATGTTTTACTTAGATTCTCTAAATACTGGTGTGCTTTACTTCCATTTATAGATATACTTCTGTTGCTTTTTGACATTGAGAATGAAATGAAAAGGTTTTAACCGGTTATTCTACAATGTTCTTCCCCTCAAGACTTAAGATCAGCTCACCTTATAATATGAGGTTGTTAAAACAAAAGATAATAGTATTTCAAATAAATCTAAATGAAAAAATGTTTGTGTTGTTTTCAGAAAATTCAGTTTCAGGTTTCTGCTCATTTGCCATATGTTACGATAGCAATGCTTGCGATTATTTTCATTTTCTGTATACTGGTCATTAATCTAGTTCCAGGTAGTATTTAAAATGCCTTTAGTCTTAAGTATCAATTTTTTTGCACTGTGCTAAACTATGAGTAACTTGAACTTTCATTACTGTCAGTTTGAGTGGGCATGGCAGCACCCCCACTCCTCCAGGCGTCTCTCCCACGTCTCTCGGCACTCCAGGAAGGAGTCGAACCTGCAGTTCCACTGGCGTGTTGTCTCCAACATGCTCCGGGTAGCTCCGTGGAACAGACTGCCGCTGACAGCCCGCTGGCTCAAACAGGAGTACAAGATGGACTTTGAACCCAGTCTGCAACCGCCACTTCACATAACAGTGGCTTTTGGGAATGTGAGAGCCAAGAAGTCGCTGCTGCTGCAGCCTGCAGAGGAAGAGGAAGAAACATCCAGGTGCTTCTTTTGTAAAGGCTTAATTAAGGTAGAGTCTCTCAGATGTTACTGAGGATTTTGTTCTATTCTCTCTCAGGATTTTGTCATTAAAGTTGTAAGATACATTTGGTGAGCACCAGTTTTGGTATCTCTACTGACTGTTGGCTTTCAAGAAATTGTTCCAACTCCACCTATAACCATAAACTATTGCTTTTTATAAGACTGATTCCCATTCCCATTGCCTCTAGTTTTTGTGCTTAGCTAGGCAAAACACATCCTTACTCCAGTTTAGCAATCAACACAAATGCATGAAAAATCCAATATCTCACCTTACTCCCGGAATGAGAGCCGTAGTATGCTGTTCATTTAACAAAATATAAATTTGGTAGCTTTACCAGCTGCTACTGAAGCTGGAACAAAAACTAAAAATTTAAAATTTCGCTTGAGATAGCGCCACATTGTTTGTCATATTGATTTTTGATCCAACATACGATTCAAACTACATTCACTAATTCTAACATATGCATGCATGTGTCAAGTGAATTCTGTTAAAAACTATTGGATGCCATTATGCTGAAACGCAATATAAAAAATGTTGTATGCTATCATGCTAGCCAACTATTGTTTACATAACATGCTCATGTGTGTTATCTCTTCATTGTAACAACTGGCAAGTTGCCTTGCGTTATATGCTGACATTAAAATGCTAATATGTGCTCACATGAAACTATAAGAAAGAAGGTTAAATACAACAACAGTTACACAATTGAATTTACATTTGGTTCACAGTTAAACCCCCTTATTAGTCAACTTGATCTGTCAATGCCAGAAAGACTCATTAAAATAAATCATGTTAGAAAATAATTTCTAAGGTCAGCCCTGTGATGAACAGGCTCCAGGCCCCCCCGCAACCCCTAACAGGATAAGCGAAAGAAAATGGATGGATGGATATACCATCATATTAGTCATAATAATTTCAAGACAATGTAACTCTAATCACTGCACACTCAGTGGTCTGGGTTCAAGAGTTGTTGATAGTATGGCAAACTGACAGTCCACACATGTCTTTCTCGTCTTTTTCTCCAGGTGACAGAGAAGCTGAGCTGTTTCCACCCATCCTGTGGAATGAACAGTCATGTGATCTGCGTCGCCAAATATTTCTTGAAGTCAGAGCCATCTCACCTCCTTCCAGTGGAGGGTGAATGTCCGTCCTGTTGCCGCTCCGTGCTTTGGGGGAGTCTTATCCGCCACAAACACAGCTGCTTCGGTGACATTGAGGAAATCACATCTGCATGCCAAGTAAGTTACTGGACAACGGTGCTGGGTACTGTTACTTTTAAAATGAATTATTTTATGTTACTAGATTACAGCCATTAAAAGGTAACTTGTTACCTGAGAAAAGCACAATTTAGCATTGCCAATAATGACAACTACCTTTTAGCTGGAGGATGCATCAATGGCCGATTCTCTTAATACATAAATAAACAACATTAACTCAAAATGTTAAAAAGGACATTTAGAAAGTAATTTCAAAGGTGATTACATCTACAATTAACCATGTGTTTTAAAGGCAACATTTATTTTAAGAATTGATGTATTTTACATGCATGTAGCTTTTGTTTTCTCTCATCTCCCACAGAGCCACTGGGCAGATGAACTGCAGATATGAATGAATTGAGCCTGCAAGCATGTACTTTTATTTATTTTTTTTAATGATTTGTGGTGCCAAATGACACTGCTATAGAGATCTGTGGGGATGATGTATAATGGAATATGCTTTGTAAAACTTGAAGAGAATATACTGTTTTATTTTTGTCCTGATAACATGTTCAATATGTCTTTAGCATATTTACATTTTTAGATTCTGATCACAAAGTATCTTTCAAACCATGTCTGCTTTTATAAATGTTTTTAATCATTTGTTTTGTTGCATTGTTTGACAAATTAGATTGTTTTGTACTGTACATGAAGCACATGACAATGGTATTTTTTTGTAATTCTTCATTTATCATGTGATAACACAAAAACAAGCCTATTACAAAGTATTAACTGTTGAATCATTTTTTTTTTTTTTTAATTTCTCTTTTCACCTTAATTATCTCCCAATAATGAATAAACAGGTAAGTTGCGCATTCTAAAAAAAAAGCATCAAGTAGATCAAAAGCAACCTTATGAAGGGAAGTGTTTGTCCAAAATGTTGACTGATTTGTAGTATTGGTATTCTTTTTCTGTGACATATACAGTAGTTAATTGCCGAGATATATTGTGTATCAGCTTCTCCATAATTCCCAATTTTCCAGTTAGCCTGAACAGCTCATGGACTTTGCTTTTGAGGGGGGAAGTGTAACTTAAATTGTGGGAGAACCTGACAACAAACAGCTCAGCCATTTGACAGGTGCTACATATTCATATTTTTTGAAAAATTATTGTCAATATTCTGACTGAGGACATGGAGTAACTGAAAACAGAATTTAAAAAGGATAGAGCATGAATCAACATTCACCAAGTATAACCCCACATATTTAAGAGCTAGGAATACTGGCCTGACTACTTTTTTACTTTTTTTTGTAAGGTGAACAATTGTCTGGATTTGCTTTGATTGTGTGTCATTAGACAAAGAAATGACCTTTATTCAGGTATTGCTGCTTCATTGGTCTGGTATGAGTATTACCTTCTAGCGGCTAATGTGTGTTAATATTAGCAAACTGTAGATAGATACGTAATTCCTTAATAACTCATTGGAAACCTGCTCACTGTCTTTATGAGTTATGTTACATGTACTCTAATATATTTCTTTACATAACTTGTGTTTTTCCCTTGTGCCTGTTAATTGACAAATTACATTTCAGATTAAAATTATAGAATGAGTAAATAAAGTAAAAAAACATGTCTAATAAAAACAAAAGTACATAGTTATATGCAAAGGGTGAGGATATTGATAAATTGAATCTTAATTTTATCATTTGGAGCAAAGTATAAACACAAGCATATTAGCACAAATTATTACAAATGTGCGAACAAACCTTTGTGTATTTACACATCAGGCAAACAAACAAAATACAGTCAAGCGGCCCATTTCCCATTGACATTTGATACATTATTCAGATAAAAATTTTGATTAGCGCAGCTTTAACTTAGTATAGCATTCAGATGTAGCTGTACATCTGTCTTCGGCATTTGTCCACTTTGTCTCCTCAATGTTGGACAGGTGGCGCTTGTAAAGTGATCACCGGCTGAAAGGGACGAAAACAAACAGAACAAATTGAGTTGCTTTAATGTTTTCCTTTACAAATATTGACACTTTTGTAGGGCCTAATGACACTCTGTTTAGGGTTCTGAGGACTGTTATGCAGGCCCCCCCAGATGACATTCCTTTTTTCAGTCATCTTTGTTTTTCTCTCGTTGCTGGTAGACATCTGGCATACAGAGAACCTCCATGATGAACCATCCTTGGTTACAAAATTTATGTTCATAATGTAGATTAACTTACCATTTTGGGAGCTGGTACGCAGCAGTTCACCACCTTGCAGCAGTAGGCGGCGAGGGTGACAGAAATGGCCAAAAGAGCAACCTGAATGACCAGACTTTCAGCAAAAAAATGGTTCTGGGTGCTCTAGAAGTAGAAGAAATGCAGCAAATATGTTTTGACTGATTAAACAAAGGTTTCAAATACTTTTTAGATAAAATTTCATTATTTAAAAATTTAAAAAGTGCTCTTCTTCTGAAGAGCGAACATAACTCACCTCAATACTATGACAGGTTTTGCCATAATGAAGAGTGAAGTTGTCATAGTAATAATACCAGCAGTAAGATTGCATGTGCTCCATTTTCATCATAGATAAGACAATGTTGAAGATGGAGGCGCCAAAGGCAACAATCTGCATCCCCAAACATGCCCTCAGCTGAGAGTCAGAAAACAAACATAGAAAGCTCTTGATCGGGCATTTACAATAAGAGTAATCAGAGACTGCAAACCTCCACTAAAGCTGGACTTCATTGGTTGACTGATTTCACCCTGCAGAAAATGCTCCGAGCCCAAAGGTAGCGTGATCTTTAAACCCCTTGACAATCAGAACGTACGTCAAGGATTTGGATTGGTTTTGATGCATGCAGATGTGTCCTTAATGGCGGCATTCTAAATTTGATTGTAGCTCACCATAAGGATATTCACAAAAATCACATTCATGTGTAATTTGCTCAACAGTGATATTCACGAGGCGTTATAGACCATGTTCGCAGTGTTGTACCTGAAATATGAGCTCGTGCTTTTGTTACATTCTTCCTTTAGAATGACTGAAGATACATCGCCGTACTCCTCACCTGTTTTTAGTTTGTCAGATACAGAAGCTATCCTAACCCAGAATAGTCCTATAATTAAGGTAAAAGTGCTCCACTTGGTAGACATAATAGAGATAGTTTGGCCTAATTTGTTATACTCCAGAGCTTTGAACGTTTTTGAAGTTATAAGACAAAATGTTCTGTGCTCTCTAATGCTACTTGCTACCACTTGAACGAGCTTGATCTGGTATGTTTGGATCTATCCATGGAGAAGCCAAACATCAGGGTCAGTGTACAGCCAGTAACAAGCAGCTCCTTTCAGCTGCATACAGTGGCTCCTTTCATTTATCTTCCACAGGAAGTGGAAGAAACAGAGAGAAAGTTTCTTTTTGTGAAATAATTAAATCTGGCAATAGTCTTCGTTTCAAATGGCAACGTTTTCATGTAGTTTATGTTTCCTGATCAGGAAGCAGGCCTTGGGGCTCATTTAGAAAACAGTAGGATCCTTGCTAAAAATGTACGCCCAAAAATCCAAAAATGGCGTGAACCAAAGAAAAGATTAGCCTGATTTATAAAACCGTGCGTACGCACATCTGCAAGCAATTTTCCCTTTATAAATCACGGTCCACCTGGAAGTTTGCACAAATGGATCTGCCTAATATCCCGCCCTCTACACACCCACATTCAGCCATAAATAGTCAATGCAAAGTACCTCATGACTGTTGATGCATATGAATGAGCCTACTGATGAATGGTATTCTACGCTGAATCATGGCAGCCGAGAAGATGAGAAGAAATTTCACCGAGACCGAAATAGAGGTGCTTGTAGGTGAGGTGGAGGCCAGGAAAAAACATTTTCTTTTGAGGTCACAGTAGTAGTATCACAAATAAAAGAAAAACTAGGGAGTGGCGGCACGCTGTTAGTGCTGTAAATGATGTCAAATTCTAAACCAGTTTTTAAAAGAATTTCTACAATATTGATTTATTTACCAAGGAGCCAATCATTAGGTGCAGCGCCTGCCTGCAGTCTGTTGGCGACACTGCTATGTGTCAGGATGACTGAGTCATGACACCCTAACCCAGGCCACCGTGCCACTCAATTCAGTCAGAACCATGTTTGAGTCACAGTTGGACATTGATTGTATGCACTTTTACAGTTCACATTGAAGGAATTCATTTTCACACGGAGCCCTTGTAACAATGCGAGTGCAGTCAGTTGCGCCGATTACATTTGGGAAACCAGACATTTGCTGCAAATTTTAGCGTTGACCTGTCTCTCAGTGTAGGTAAAGCTAATGTATTGACTAGCCGTTAATAATGCCATCCAAAACGGCTGGCATTATGGCACTCAGGGACAAGTGCGATATCCCAGACCTGAGGTTAGAATTGAACGGAATTAAATTATACCAAAAGGAGTCTTTGGGCAGAAACTTAAACATCTATATTGGTAATCATATCAAACACAGATCTGTCGGCTAATTCCCGCTGGACAGAGCGGGTTGCCAGAAACCCAAAAGTGGTTAACAACTGTACATGTACCAGAATGGCATGGTTCCGGCGGGTCGGTCTGTCTAACACTGGACTCAGTTCAGCACATAGATCCAAAAGCACTGCTCTAGGTAATCTAAATTGGCATATTAGCCAGTCATCGGGCCAGGAAATCTCTCTCCCTCCTGATCCTACCATTGGCATCATCTTCAAGCAGCGCCAGCATATCCATCAGGCAACATTATGCACGAGTGTCACCGCACTATTTATATGTTTACTCAGCAATCAGACTGATGACATGCGCTGTGCCACAATTAACACATCAATTTGTGCTATCCACCCCTCTAGAATATCATTCTTTCAGACCCAGTTTTGTGCGTACGCGACAGTTCTAAATGAGACTCCAGATCTGTATGAGTTGTTATTACATATAGTTCTATGTACTACTTATGGTCATGTTTGTGTCTCCTTTCCTGGCAGAAAACTCACCGTTGGTGGATGGAGGTTCTGCGCCGCTACAGCCACACACCCAGCTATTACCACCTGAAAACCCCAGATCACAGAGTCAGAACAGCCTCAGCATCAGGACCAAACCTGGAATTTCGCCAATTTTCGCCAAGTCAAAAAAAGATAAAAATCCCTTTTGTGTAACTGATCAGCTTGACCTCCTTTTATTCATTTTGAATTAAAGCATGCAATAGAGCCTACGTCTTCGTCACTATAATATGTAATGTGACCAAAAAGAGGTAACAGTATCACATAATTTAAGAGACAAACAAGTCCCACGTGTAGCCGCTTCATTTGTTGTGCAAACTGAATAAATCTTAAAACCTTCCAGTGTGAATTGTTTCTCCTCTTGTTCCTGCAGTTGAATATATGAGCTTCACTTCGTGGAATGACACACGCGAAGAGTGTGACACTGAGGATTCTTTCACATTTGTTGCTGGAAGTGTCAGTTTTCTCTGAATGGAAGACTAAGAGCATAATTGACATCTTGTGCCCGACAAGAGTACAAGTATTTTACAAATTTAATTATGTTATCATATATTCTGGAATTTTTAATTAGGAACAGGGAAACAGGGCCATTTTAAGATTTCTAATGTTAGCATTTTATTTGTACTGCCCTGTTGTTTAATTCACACATGAAACTCTCGATTCAAAACACACAAATCTACACACCCCTGTCAAAATGGTAGCTTTTTGCTTTCTAAATGATGTCAGAATCTTTTCTGACTATATTGTGAAATTAAGAGAACCCTAGGAGAAAAAAATCCAAATTAAAAATGACCTGTACCAATGCCAATAACCTGGTTGCATAAGTGTGCCTCTTATAATTGGGACTGTCACAGTGAATCAACCATTCATTCATTTTTTTACCCTTATCCCCTTGTCACTGGGCAAAGGCAGGGTACACCCTGAAAAAGTCATCAGTTCATCCCAGGGCTGACATCTAGAGGCATGAAACCATTCACACACACATTCACACCTACTGGCAATCAATGAACCTAACAAATATGTCTTTTGATTGTGTGGAGAAGCCAGGGTACCCAGAGGGAGCCCAAGCCAGCAAACTCCATCACTAAAATTTCCCAGAATTTCACACCACATAAACACCTCGCATGGTTATAAACATCGTGAGTGTTAGATTAAATTTACCCCTCAGATTATGACCCCCTTCTTAAACCCAGAAAACATTTTGAATATTCACTGGCAGTGAGTTATTTTTTTTAGCTTAATACATCATTATTGCTGTTTGAAATTCCTTAATATCAAATAATTTTACCAGAGCTATGCAGACTTATAAGATCTGAGTTTCGGTTTAGGGATGACATCTTGTATGCAATGTGCATTTTAAGGACATGGGCTTTCACCATTCAGAATCAGTGTCACTGGATACATTACAGAAGATGTAGGATGTTGGGTTATGTGAGTTACAACCATGCTTCAGACCAAAAGTCATCCACTTCTGCTTTGACATTAATTATTTGATTTCTGAAATGTCTGCCAATTTTATTTATCTATTCATTTTTTTTATAAGTATCATGTAAATCATGAAATCATACTAATTTACCACATAATGGAAAAACCAGATAATGTCTGAATTTGAAATCAGAAACTGTTTGATGAGACAACAAAAGTATAATTCCCACATTAAATAATTTAAAAAGGCATAAACTCCTTCTGATTACAAATTCCATAATGTGAAATATTTTTCATTCCACAGGATATCCTGCTAGACATAAGATGTGTCCTCTATCACTGTAGAGTTCATTCTCAAGCGTTTGTGTGACTGTGTAGATGTGTGCTTAAGGCCATTACCAGAATTGACTTCCAAGCTGTATGTGATGCTACAAATCCTGTAGGTCACTCCCCTTCATGTGTTTCATGACATACAAGTTGTACTTTGTGGACTTGAAAATGTATTTGAATTATATGTTTGCACTCATAGTCCATGACACCCCTGCATAAAATGGTGCTACCAAGGAGTCTGGGCATGCCCCTGCTAACATAATAACCGAGCTACTAAAGACCAATTTATTGTCTCATAAATTTATACATTGTCAGGTTTTCTCATAGGTTTATACATTTTTGAGTTTCAGATATTTGAGCTGTCCATGTGCTCACCAGGAGAGAGGAAATGAAGAAAGGTAAGTCAGTATTCATCCCGCTCAGGTCTTTGGCCAGAAACACGCTCACACAGATGATCTGAAACGCACTCAGGCCAATCTGAGTGATCTGGGACAGCAGAGACAATACTTATTACTAAATATCTCTCTCTCTCTCTCAAACACACATGCACACACACACACACACTACCCCCAGAGCTTTGGGTTCAGCCTCCAGGTACTTCTGTTTCCTCTGGACGTTTTTCTGGAACGTGACTGCAACCAACGGGCTCTGAGCCGGTCTGACGCCTTCCTCCACAACTGCTCCCTCATCTGCAACAGCCACAAGCTGCTGGTTCACTTCAGTTTATAGACCATAAGGCAGAAAGTGCATGATGGAACACAGAAGTGCTTGCATTAAGAACAGTTGCATGCAAGAAGCGGACGTCTCTTTCAGTTCCTCAAGCAGGACACAACATCTGGAACTCATCACTCTAGACAAACAACACAGAACTTCATGTGCTCTTTTCCCCACTCTGAAAGCGAGATTTGCCCTCACGTGTCAGCGAAGGGTTTCTTTTACCTGCCATGGACGCGATCAATGAGCGTTGACTTCTCCAAGAGATATGTTTTCTGTTCCAAAAAAGATATCTGCTGATCCCAGCAGAGGAAGTTTTGCAACAACAGTGGATGTGGCTGATAAGAGTCCCGCCCCTGTCACTGCAACATGACTCCCACATGACTCCCACTGTACACATCCTCTCTGCTTGAAACGGACATCAGGATTGTCTGCTGTTCGGTTCCTTGTCAAGGTCTGCTAATATCTAAAACAAAGACAGCTGATCCAATGATGGTGCTTTCCTCAGAATAACCATAGAGCTATCACACCGAATCATCTGTAGTTGTCTAATCCGGTTTTATATGGCATGTTGCATTTACTTAATCATTTATTAAGAGTATTAAAGTTAACTATTTGTTTTAGATTGCTAGATTGACCTTGGACCCTGCCTGCTAAATATGTGTTAAATGTTAGGCCATGGGTTCCATAAAGAGAGAGAAAGGGGAAACTCTTTGGGTTCCAGCACCTAGAGTCAGCAGGGTCGTGCATGATGGCTAACAACAAATAAGTTCATCCTAAATATAAAAACTTATCAATAAATTTGAATCTAAAGAAAACTACTCACCTTCCTTACTAATCTTTAGATGGATTCATATATAGGACATATTAACAAAACTGGCAGTTATGATGTAAAAAGGTCAATAATAGTTATCCTAGTAGTGGTAATAATAAACTGCCACAGAGCAAACAGACACATTTGAAGACAAATTGGTCTTTATTGGTGTAAGAATTTAACAATAGGTACAAGTGTTAACACAGTACAACCCTTCACCTGCGTTCATCTCTGGAACTGATGCCATGAGCGGCAGATCTGATCCTCTGTCAGCTCAACCGAATATGGAAAGCTGTACTGTTTTACAACTACTGTACTCTTACAAAAACTGCTGCAGAAACTCACACTCACTAAAAGACACACAGGAAAGAACTGTCCTGACTAACTTCACATCCAGAAAGAACACCTTTATATTATATCGACACAAGCACATTTTAAAACAGTGCATCAGTTCCTAGTACCTCAAGCTTAATCCAACCATGCAGTTATTTTGGATTTATTTTGATCTATCTTTGAAACTGAGGTACCTCAGCTTTTAAAAATATTTTTTTACAAGCTTTGACAAGCCCATTTTTGTATTAAGCAGTGAGAAGGTTCAGAAGCAAATATACCAAAACCTGAGCACATGAAATTGAAACCATATGCATGGCTACATATCGCTAGAGATATGGCAGAAAATATGTTGCTTTATAAGATTTACTCATTTAAAATTTTACTTTTAGTTTACAAGCACATGATGTTTGAGATTCACAGCTCATTCTGGTTCTTCGACAATTATGTGCAATTAAGACAATACAATCTGTTTTTCAGCCCATTAAAATCCCTGCAATTCTATGAAAACACACAAAAGCTACATTTCTAACAGCAGTGCAGTGGAAGTATTGTTGACCAGGAAACAATTCTGGTAAAACAGCTTCATCATTTTTTCGTGCTGATTAATAATGCAACCATAATCAGTATGTTCACCTGTAAAATCAGTCATTGGATAACTTTAAAAAATAAAATAAACTCCTAGGATAACAGAAGAATCAACCTGAAACAATAAGAAAAGAAGCTATAAAACACATGACAAAAACAGCCAACAAAACTATAAATGAACCTTACTGTGTATTTGCTGTTGTTGTTAAAATTATATAATTTAGATTGAAGAGATGGTAAAATCTGAAGGTCATTTGATTTTAATTTATGATTCCCCTGTTGAGTGAGGGTTAGACTGATATAAGGAGCAGCTTATCAAAAAAGCTCACACTAAAATCCAAAGCATTGACCACTATCTGACTTTGGAAAAACATGCCCTGAACTGATTCTAATGAGTAACTTTGGTCAGCTATCTATGAAGAGGTCAGGCTGCATTTTATTAACTGTTATTATTATTATAGAGTATCATAATTGTTAGTGTCCAGGTATCAAATTGCTAATGCATTAGCATGTCCACCCTCATGAAACTACAATGCTGAGGTCACCTTCTTTTAACTTTGTGTAATTCCAAAGAATGTTGATTCTCACATAAAACTGGCTACCAGCCCATTAAAAATGTTGTATTAGTTTTTCAAATCCACATACAGTATATGCAGTCTGGAGAATACCACATGAATAATACATTTTAATAAATCTACCAATTAATTAATGTTGTTTTTCTTGTGATTTAACTCAAATAGAAAAAAAATAAGTTTTGAGTTGTGATGAATTTATTCATGTGTTAACTAATGTTTTTAATTCAAAGATGATGTAAGCAGTGTATCAAGCAAATGGAGCTCATTAGCAGATTAAATCAAACTCTAATTCTTAAAACAGAAAATGAAAGAGATTATCATAAAACGTACAATGGGCGATTTTACTAATTCCAATTTCCTTATTTAAAAAAGTGACAATGTACAGTAACTACCATTTTTAACAAATGTAGACTCAGCCAAGTTAGCTGAAGGCTAGTTTTCGTCAATAGTGCTTTTACCTGATGTTTATGGGCATCCTAGAATAAGTAAAACCAACAGAGTGTACAACATGTACAAGGGAAAAATACAAACAAATGATTGTAATTAAACATTTTAAAGGTCTATATTTGTGGCATGCTCAGGCAAAACAAAAGTTTAGGCTTTTTAGTAGACATGCCCTTTAGCTCCTGAGAAAGCTGACAGATTCAGTGACTTTGGTATATTATAGGACTGACCTCTGCCAAACCTCTCACAGAGACTGGTAGCCATCAGTCCTCTTCCTGCGGCCCAGCAAGTAAGCCACCACCACAATGACGATGAGCACCAGCAGCGTCACTCCTACTGCAATGGCAACACGGTGGTCAGGCTGATCAGCAGCGCAGGAGTCAGCTGGAAAGATTAGACACAAAAATCATGAAATTGCAAAGGTGGTTATACACATTTGCAATTATTAAAAACTAATATGATTGCGAAAGGTGATATTTGGCCGAGAAAGTTCTTTTAGTCTTTCAATATTTTGAACAATTTAATAACACTGACAAACAGTCAAATATTAAATTCAGTTATGAATGCATGATTTCCAATGCTGAGAAGTGAAGCAAAATTTTGATGTAATGTCCCAAAAACAACATTTCTGTTCTGCATATTTGCTCGCAATATTTCTATGCTTTCCCTCTTATCAATTCAGTAGCACACAATAGACTTATGTTCTTTACTTCACCATGGACTTCAATTTGCACCATACTACAGTGTAAATCTTTTAAAAGGAGGCTTGATCTTGATAATAGGAGCCAGAGACCTAGCTGTTGTCTTTCTATAGCTCCAATTTACTTACCTGTTTCAGATTGTAGTTAAACCTGCTAATCTTGTTCTGTGGCTAACATTTGATGAATGTAATGCACAACTGTCTTACCACCTGATAGCCATGTGATCAGACGATAACTGAATCTGCCCTGACCTCATTAGAAAAATCTCATAGTGATTCGTGAAGAGCCAACTCTGCTTTAAATATTAGAGAATGTATGACGGAGGAAGATTCAACCAAATAGTTGATAACAGAAAACTTGCCTACGTCTTCTAAATCTGGTCAACATAACTGGTCAACTAATATTTACTAAACTAACTAAATACCAATATAATAATTGATGCATCAATTCTAAGTAGTAATTTACTTTAGTATCTGGTTAGGGGTGGTACTAGTTTAATATGAAACAATATGCAGAAAAAAATTAAATATTTACTTCTGACATTTCGTAATAAGCATACAATGAAAATACTTGGATAAAGTGCAGCAAATTTATTATTAAGTCTATGTACTTCGCTACAGACTATGTATTAGAGCTAAACAGCTAATTTAAATACTATAGAAGCTATAATCTGGCCAAGAGCTGCAATTTTTTCAGAAAATGTAAAAGTTTCAGAAGTGTCAGTATGTATATATTGTATTTATAAATACAGCATTGTCATATGCTTCACTTAGAGGGAATCTTATTTGTTAGGTAAAGAACCAAGCAAAATAATTGCTTCAACAATTTTTTAAATATTTTTTGTGATTTAAGTTGTTTTACGTATTTTTAGTTAAAACTTCATGCTACGTGATCCTTAGCCAGTTAAAATTCCCGTCAATCTCTCGTCTCTGTGTTACATTTGGTCATTAATATACAAAAACTAACACAGGAAATGATGAGCGAGAGGCAAATAAATTTCAAAATGAACGTACAACATTAACATGCGCAATTGTTTGTTCTGAGAAGTGATCAAACAAAAACAAGAAGGATAGAATGAATTTGTTCCAGAAAGAGACATGACACGATTATGATGTATTCTCTTCTGGGTTTCCAAATCAACTACTGTCTATGGTTTTCCCTCATCCTGTGTCCTACACTCTGATTGGCTGTAATTAGTGCAGATTTTTCTACATATTTAGCCTCTTAGAAATTTTTGGAGGCGGCAACAAGTCAGCAAGCCTCTCAAGTTTACACATAGGTGATGAATAAATTAAATGCAGATCTGGCTGTAAACTGGGGGGTTTGTTGGCGAACCAGTGGAAGACTGGGGGCTAAAGTCTTGCACTGAGAACTAGGCTTAAGTGATAGCTATCTGTATTGGATAAGAAGCTCTTCTTGGGCCAAAAATGCTCCCTGATAAATGTTTCTTCATGAAGACACTTACGTTTGCCGAAGTCATTGCTCTTGGTTAGATTGAAGGCCTGCATCCTGTCTTCGCTGACTTCCAGGAACAGCCCATTCCCCATGTAAAGGGATTCGCGTGTGCAGGAGTAAGAGTGTCCAACCTTTGCAGCAAAGAGGCGCACTGACTCATTTTGGGCAGTGTACTTGCTGTAACCTGCAACAATTCAATGGATACCTTTACATGTCATGGACATACTGACCACTCCCTAGAAACAACATGTTTATGCTCAGAATCAAAGCCAAACTTGTTAGACTGCATTGCAGTCAGGGACGGCAAAGTGTTACTAGCATCACAGGCTTAACAGTAATTCAGATTATTTTTACACATATGCGGAAAACTCACAAACAAGGAAGTTATTGACTCTAAAGTACTTCTTGCCCTGTTAGTGCCTTACACAACAACTGTGTTCAATTTTGAACAGTGACCCATTGAGTGACCATTAGAGGAGTCAAAGTTTTGATCAATAAAATTGGAGTAAAACATATATACATAGTAAGTATTTCCAACTTACTTCCAGCAACGAAGGAGTAGGACAGGATGAGATACAGAGCATCAACATAGACTGTGTCATCAACAGCACTCTGAGGACAGAAAGAAGACATGAAGTTTTCAAGGGGTAGAGGGTTCAAGGTGGAGCATTTCCAATGTGAGGTAGCTATCATTCTATCAATAACAAAAAAGTATGTGACAATCGTGGACTATTAAACAAAATCTGGAAAGAAATTCGCTCAGTAATAGGGGTGTCACAATTCTCCAAATCGCATGATTTGATTTGACTTCAGCTCATTACGGTGGAGTGATTTTCAAGTTTAACATATTTTTTTTAGCACTGATGTCTCTGCCTTTTAAAATATCACATGACTCGCATTCACATTTCCAAGTTCTTCTTTGAAAAGACAGCAACAATACCACCTTGACTTTATTCTGAAAAATGAGGCAGGTTACAGTCAGCCAAATTGAAATAATATACACCAAAAATGTATTTATCTTTTTTTTTTAAAAAAAAGAAGGCCACCTTTCAGGGACTCGTCAACAAACTACAAAAAAATCAGCTTCTCAAATCTGCCCTGAGTAAACACTCTTCCCAAATATATCGATAAAACCAGATATAAACAGAAAAAAATAATTAACTGATTCCACAATTTAGTAATTTTTCATGTTTTCTTTGGGCTTTTCCTCAATTCATCGTAAACTTTGGGTTTTGAAATAAGACATGTGAAGATGTCCGCACTTCTTTTTTTTTTTTTTTACATAAAAAAAAATTATTACAATTAATGATGAAAATATTAACAGTTCAAGCTGTTAATGTGCAGCCCCACTTAAAGTAGTGACCTGTTATCAGGATCACAGGAGCCTTGTTGTGTGCTGGTGTAAAGCTTGTCACATGTTCATAGAACAGGTTGGTCAACACAACTTCCCTTTTTCAACGAGACTCCTCTCCAAGTTTGTACATGAGGTCACCATTCAAACTATATTCTATATTGGAACTGTATTTACAGAAGTGCTTAAGACTTTAGGAAATCAAGTCTGTGTGGGCAGGTCAAAGATCAAGTACTGCAAAGAGTCACCTCAGTGGCTCCATTATTAGCAGGAGTCAACATTATACTTCTGTATTTGCAATACATGCAGGGGAATCAATTGTACCTTGGTGAACATAAAGGTAATGTGGCCCTCTTTGAAGACAAGTGTGAGGTTGGCAAAGGTTTCTTGACATTCCCCCTGTGCTGAGGTCAGATTTGGCTGAACGATGAAGGTTCCGTTGGCCTGGAAAAATATACAGAGGACTACAACTTTTCTTTACACAAACCTTGTTCTCAACATTGTCTGGTCTTTTATGATTAGCAATTATCAAATGACATAAGGATGACCTATATCTAACTTTTCACACTCCACATTCTGAAAATAGGATGCTGACAAGTACATTACTGTAAGCTGAGTCAGAGGCTGCAGAAAGTCATATTCATGTTCATTCATTCGAGTTCTACTAAACCCAAGTTCACCATTACAACCTACCAAAAAAAACTGATGGAATCTTTTGTGGGACTCCTGCTGAGTCATTTTTTCTGATGAAACATACCATTTTGGTTTCCAGACGGATCTTTAGCGCCATCTGAGCCATCAGACAAATCACTTGGTCTTTCATTAGGGTGTAGTTTCCTACAGTCAAATTGGTGGAAGGAGTCGGCTGAGGAGAGGGTGAAGCTGTAGTTGTTGTATTCGGGGCGGTGGTGGTTGTATTTGGGGAGGTGGTGGTTGTATTCGGGGCGGTGGTGGTTGTATTCGGGGCGGTGGTGGTTGTATTCGGGGCGGTGGTGGTTGTATTCGGGGCGGTGGTGGTTGTATTCGGGGAGGGGGTGGTTGTATTTGGGGTGGTGGTGGTTGAATTCGGGGAGGTGGTGGTTGTACTCAAATGTTGAAACATATGTGCAGGTGCCATAGTCACAGAGGGTTTGGATTTTTTTCTGTCTTCAGTCAATGACAGTGCTGTCAAAAAGAGAGGGCGAAAAAAATACAGTAATTATGAACTAGCATCAAATTTTTTTCTGAAAACTGGAACCTCCACATTTACTTAAGTTGTAATGTAACGTTGCTAAAATCCAGAACATCCTGTCTCAACAAGATGCAGAAAAACTAGTTCACGCATTTGTTACTTCCAGGCTGGATTACTGTAATTCTTTATTTTCAGGTTGCCCTAATAAAATTTCAAAAACTCTTCAGTTAATCCAAAATGCAGCAGTGCGTGCACTGATTAGAACTAATATCAGAGACCATATTTCCCCCATACTGCCTTCTCTGTACTGGCTCCCAGTTAAATTCAGAATACAATTTAAAATCCTTGTCCTCACCTACAAAGCTATTCATGGTCAGTCACCATCTTATCTTGAAGAGCTCACAGTACCCTATCGCCCATCCAGAACCTTACGCTCCCAGGATGCAGTGTTATTGGCGATCCCAAGAATCTCCAAAAGTAGAATGGGAGGCAGAGCTTTCAGCTATCAAGCTCCTCTCCTGTGGAACTATCTTCCAGTCTTGGTACGGGAGGCAGACACACCCTCTGATTTTAAGAGTAGGCTTAAAACCTTCCTTTTTGATAAAGCTTATGGTTAAGGCTGGCCTATCTAGCCCTTAGTTATACTGCTATAGGCTTAGGTTGCTGGGGGAACACTCCATGATACACTGAGCTCTCTTCTCTCCCCCCTCTGACTCCGACTCCTTCTCTGCTCCTCTAAATGTCCATATCCTTACACTAACTTTACTTCTTCCC
>KV751349.1:681676-705046 GCA_001698575.1 Mola mola | reverse complement strand
TGAATCTGGGGTAAAGCTCACATTTATAGAGCAGCTTGACCATTTGGAATCAGCTCTGCATAACAGAAAAACAAGTGCTAGACGTAACTTCTCTATCTTGTCAGCGAGACACGTCCAGTAAACACTCACACATGTTATATAACACATTCCAAGGACAAGGCATGGACAGTAGTTGGCTTGTCCATGTCCGGGTTACGTGAAAGTCCAACCTCTGTACGGGGCAGAGCCCAGCCCAAGAAGATAAATTTACAAAGTTTCTAACAATCTGCCTGATACCTACAGCCCACATTAGGACAGGAGATCCTGTGACTTGGATCCTCGGCTGGATTTCCAAGTGCAAATCGGGATCCACAGATCACGATGGCTTCTGGACCAATAGACTACATCTGCTTCTGGATCACTACACTTAACATATCCCTGGATTTATAGAATCCACAGACTCTGGGACTCATGGATGTTTTATACATTCTAAGTAAACTGTTTATTATCATGTTTTTGTGTTCTGTACAAGTGACATCTATTGCATGTCTGTCCGTCCTAGGAAGAAGGGTCCCTCCTCTGTGGTGCTTCCTGAGGTTTCTTATTTTCCCTGTTTAGGGTTTTTTTTTTTTTTTTAAGTTTTTCCTCACCCGGTTCGAGGGTCTAAGGGCAGAGGATGTCACATCTGTACAGTTTGTCAAAGCCCAGTGAGATAATGTGTAAGTTGTGATTTTGGGCTATACAAATAAAATTTGATTTGATTTGATAATGTCTGACATGTTAGCAAGCTGTTGTTAAAGCATTTAGCAGGGTTGTTGGGTGAAAGTAAGGGTCAGCTTAGTTCTTCAGACTGATAGTGTAACATCTTTCCAGCTTATTTTTATAGTATTTATAGTTGATATCAGCTTATAATCAGGCAGACAAAAACATAGCACAGCCATGACATGGTGATGTGTTTTCAGTAGATTCATGTAGAGCAGGTTACGAGGAATTTAACCCCAATCATCACGAATTTAGATATTCCTGCTTGCATTCAGACTGCAGCTGACATAGCATCAGCTTGAAAGCCAAAACACATAATTATTTTTTTTATATAATTGTAAATAAATTCAGGCGTCAAGAGGTTAAAAATTGTTATGGGAAATTTCATGTCACTGATTGTGTTCATTGTGAACCAGACAGAGGATTTTAGGCAGACACAAAAGAGCAAACACAAACTATGAACTCCAGTCAGTTGTAAGTAAACAACCATAGGAGAGGCACCTCAAAGAGTGTTTCTCCAAAAAGCGAAAACTCTAACACATCAATTTAACAGACAGCTGACTCAATTGGTTTTAAACACTGGAGTTGCAGATTCCGTCTGTCCTCAAAAGTAAAAAAAAACTAACTCTTCCACAAGCATGTGACTCAGACCTGAATCACTAACAAAAGACTGTAGCAATTTCTGTTCCTTAAAATATGCAGGAAGTTACAGAGCAGCCTGATAGAATCATGCCGTGTCTTATTTACATTAATAATGATAACCAATAACCAATGATGCATTTCATAAAGGGTTTAGCAACGGGGTTAGTAATTAAGAGCCATTAATTGACATACATGCTAATCAAACAGTTATTAAATAAATTCTTATTCGCACACAACCAATGTAGTTTTGTAGACAGTAAGTCCTTCATTAAAATACAAAAATAATGATTTAAAGTTTGACAAAGTGACGAAAAAGAAAGCATCTCACCTGAGACAGCACAAAAGGCTATGAAAGCAAAAACAGCAATTTTCTTCATACTGACAGGTGTCTGCAATCCACTCACGGCAGCTCCAAAGTGCAACAGGCACGCGGCGTCTCCGCTCATAACTGAGCCGACGCACCAAGGTGCCGTAGTTACAAGGGGACCGGAAAAAGTTCAGAGTGAAAAAATAAAACTCTGAAAAATTACAGCACACATTGTGTATAGGCGATTGCACAAACAACCAAATACTCTTGAAAAAAAATTAAATAAGAAACTACACCATGTTTTTATTGTTTTAATATCTTATCAGGCAATGTCTGGAAACACTTTTTGAGTCACCAGGGGATGGCCCAGTTAGTATTAACTGTATTGTATATAGTTAATGATACAATTAATAGGGCTGGGACTTTAACGCGTTAATTAAGATGAATTAATTACATAAAGAATAACGCGACAAAAAAAATAACGCATTTAATCGCAATTTATTTTTGCACTCCAAACAGCGCGGAACGTTTCTCATTGCACGAGTTCCCGGTATACCCGTAATAATGATGCACAGGACACAACATGAGAAACAACAATGGAAACCGATGAGGGGAAGTCGTTGCTGGGTTCGGTGGGCGGAAAATTTAGTTTTAAAATACTACCGGGTGGAAACTTGGATAAAAGCACAGTTGTGTGCAAATTGTGAGATGAAGAATTTGCCCATCACCGGAGCACTTCCAGCCTCCGCTACTACCTCAATGCCAAACATGTTGTAGCTGCATGTTCTCCCTGTGTCTGCGTGGGTTTTCTCCGGGTACTCCGGCTTCCTCCCACATTCCAAAAACATGCAAATCTGGGGGTAGGTTAATTGGTCACTCTAAATTGCCCGTAGGTGTGAATGTGGATGGTTGTTTGTCTCTATATGTCAGCCCTGCGATGAACTGGCGACTGGTCCAGGGTGTACCCCACCTTCGCCCCAAGATGCTGAGATAGGCTCCAGCCCCCCGCGACCCCTAACGGGATAAGCGGTAGAAAATGGATGAATGAATGAATGTTGTAGCTAGCACAGAGAACGCTCCTAATTCGAGCAGGCAGTGTCGCCAATCCACACTCGACAAGATGACAGTGTTCAGAGCCAAAATGAGTAAATGATATTCTAACTATTTTGCAATGTCCAGTTCCCACTTTTCTGGAATATACTTTAAAGTGCTCTTTTTTATTTTAATAAACAAAAACAAATGTGTTTAAGACATAAAAAGTTTACAAAAAGTCCTGAAAAAGTTTGAATATAGCTAACTAGAATTTAAGTTTGTGCCTTGTGAACAATGCAATCATATTCCTTATTCATATTGCACTTTAACACTCAGTGATGAAAATAAACACAATTTTGTTTAAGCTCATTTAAGGGTTCTATTCATTGATTCAGTCATATACCAAAATCCATTTAAATTGAAAAATGTTGCTTCTCGTGTCAAATATTGATATGCGATTAATTGAGATTAATTACAAAGCCTCTAATTAAATTTTTTTAATCGAGTCCCACCACTAATAATTAACAATAAAATTAAATGTTATGTGGTGTTACAATAGGCTTTTTAAAAGCCCATTGTAAGCATAAGTATATCAACCATTATTTTTTTTTTTTCCCCCCCTTTCTCCCAGCCCCAAGCTGGCAGTGACAGCCAAATAAAACAAAGCAAAAACATGGTGGCATGACTGTTTGACAACTGTACAGCAAACAATGCAGTTATTGACCCATGGGAATGACAAATTAGAAAGCTAGGGGTGGAAAGACTGCTACATAAATAAAACTAAAAAAGTAATGAAAAAAAATTCAACAATTTATCAGGTACAGACTCTGGAGGATTCATTAGCAGAGACACCGAGGGGAAGTTCCTTAATCAAAAATCGTTTAATCTGGCAGGGGTCAAAAACCAGATTGGAACCAGAACTAATACCATATATATAAGATTTTTCAGCAGAGGTACAATTTGGTAGGAAGAGACCCAGAAATTGAAACACTTACAAAAATCATAAACATGGGAACTCTCAGAGGAAGTATCGCTGGATCGCTTACAAAAACTTACAAGACAATCGGACACAGGAAGGAAGGAACGCACAGTTTAAATACACAAGGAGGGGTAGACAATTGGACACAGCTGAAACGCAATCGAAAGGGAACGCAATCACACAGGAGGGAAGAAAACATGAAAGGACATAGGGATTAAGGCACAATAACAATTTCAAAATAAAACAGAAAACGCAGACTGACCCTAACAAACAGACACATGCAACTACCGGACCCTGACACAATTACAACCTTGACAACCACAACACCAAATGACAAACAGATACCTCTCACTTACTGCCTTGATGTTAAACCTCTGACAAAAATCATAATCACAAAGATGACTACAAAATAAAAATATATTTGCATTTATATTTACAACACAGCAATGCAACTTTTTATTCAGTGCATGCTAATAAATATGAAGAAAAAATACATCAGACTGAAATAATTCATTTCTGAATGGAAATAGTTTTAAGCGATATTTCCTCTGAGAGTTCCCATGTTTATGATCCTTGTAAGTGTTTCAATTTCTGGGTCTCTTCCTACCAAATTGTACCTCTGCTGAAAAATCTTACATATATGGTTTTCCCCACTGGCCCTCTCTGTGGGTGGTCTTGTGTCCTCTAAGCTAAGGTCCTCTACCAGAGGCCTGGGAGCCTGAGGTTCCTGTGCAGGATCTTAGCTGTTCCTAGGATTGCGCTCTTCTGGACAGAGATCTTAGGTGTTATTTCTGGGATTTGTTGGAGCCACTCTCCCAGCTTGGGGGTTACAGCCCTGAGTACTCCTATCACCACGGGTACCACTGATGCCTTTACTCCCCACATCCTTTCCAGCACCTCTTTCAACCCTTGGTATTTCACAAGCTTCTCATGTTCCTTCTTCCTAATGTTGTTATCACTTGGGATTGCGACATCTATCACTATCGACTTCTTCTCTTGCTTGTTGACCACCACGATATCCGCTGATTAGCCAACACCATCATATTGGTCTGGATCTGGAAGTCCCACAGGATCTTAGCTCGGTCGTTCTCAATCACCTTAGGAGGTGTTGTCCACTTTGATCCTGGAACCTCCAGCCCATACTCGGCACAGATGTTTCTGTATACTATGCCAACCACCTGGTGTGACGCTTCAAGTATGCCCTACCTGCCTGTATCTTTAACCCTGCTGTTATATGCTGCACTGTCTCAGGGGCATCTTTGCACAGTCTGCACCTTGGGTTCTGTCTGGTGTGGTAGACCCTGGCCTCTATCAATCATATTTCAAGGCCTGTTCTTGTGCTGCCATGATCAGTGCCTCTGTGCTTTCTCTGAGACCAGCCTTCTCCAGCCACTGGTATGTTTTCTTGTTATCCGTGACTTCCTCTATCTGTTGTCCCTTGCAGGGATGAACCACCTTCTCCTCACTGGGTATCTGCTGCCTTAGCCATTCACTTAGCAGGTCATCATTGGCCATCTTCTTGATGGCCAATGATGATACTGAATGTTGGTTGTTTCATCTTGGATAGTGGCTCTGACACTCACTAATCCTCAACCTCCTTCTCTCCGCTTTGTGTACAGGCCCAAAGTGCTGGACTTGGGGTGAAACTCTCCATGCATGGCGAGGAGCTTCCTTGTCTTGATATCTGTGGCTTCTATCTCCTCCTTTGGCAAGGTTATTATACCAGCAGGGTATTTGATGACAGGCATAGGGCATAGGTGTTGATGGCTCGGATCTTGTTCTGACCATTCAGCTGACTTCTCAGGACCTGCCTTACTCTACGTAGGTATTTGGCTGTGGCTGACTTCCTTGCGGCCTCTTCATGATTCCCATTTACCTGTGGGATCCCAAGGTATTTGTAGCTGTCCTGAACATCGGCTATGTTGCCTTTTGGTATCTCAACCCCTGTAGTTGTGATCAACTTGCCACTCTTTGATATAATTCGGCTACACCCATCCAGCCTGAATGTCATGTTGATATCAGTGCTGTAGATCCTGGTGATTTGGATCAGTGAGTTGATGTGTCACTCTCTCTGTATGTATAGCTTGATGTCATCGATGAAGAGTAATTGGGTGATTGTTGTTCCATTTCTGAACTGGTATCCGAGGCCACTCTTTTTTAATGCTCTGGCTGAGGGGGTTCAGGCCAATGCAGAACAGCAGGAGGGATAGGGCATCTCCTTGTTATACGCCGCACTTCATTCTAACTTGGGCAATTGTTCTTGAATTGGCTTCCACAGTAGTCTTCCACAGCCCCATCGAGTTCTTGATGAAGGCTCTTAGTGTCTTGTTGATCTTATATAGCTCCAAGCACTCCAGTATCCATGTATTGAGTCGTAGGCTTTCTTGTTATCAATCCAGGCAGTGCACAGGCTGGTCTTCCTGGTCTTACAGTCTCTAGAGACTGCCCTGTCTACCGGTAGCTAGTGTTTGGCTCCTCTGGTGTCACTATCAACCCCTTCCCAGGCCCTGCTCATGTATTAAGCCACATGCCTACTCATTTTGGCTGCAATGATGCCTGACAGGAGCTTCCATGCCATGCAGAAGCAGGTTATTGGCCGGTAGTTGGATGGAATCGTTCCCTTCTGGGGGTCCTTCATGATCAGGACCATCCAGCCTTGGGTCAACCAATCTGAGTGGGTCCCATCTTTCAGCAGCTGGTTTATCTGAGCTGCCAGGCATTTATGGAGTGCAGTTAGCTTCTTTAGGCAGTCACTGTGGATCATGTCAGGACCTGGTGCTGTCCAGGTCTTCATCCTTGAAACTCTTTCTTGGATATCTGCAATTGTGATATTTACTGGGTCTTGTTCGGGGGGATGGCTGTGGTCCACTCTCAAGTCCACCAACAACTGAGTATTAGTGTTATGTGATGCCTCTTTCTCCCATATGCTATTCCAGTACAGTTCAGTCTCATCCCTTGGTGGGTCCGTCCTCATCTTATTACCCTCCCACTGAGAGCACACTGGATGATTCAGTGGCGAACATCCTGTTTATTCTCCGGGCCTCCACATCTCTAGTGTACCTCTTCAGCCGGGCAGCCAGGGCTGTAAGCCCTGGCATTCTCCTCAGTTCTGGATAGCTTGCTGTACTTCAGTGGTCTTGCCCGTCTCCAGCTCTGACAGTTGGCTAACCTCTCTCCGTGTTGCCTACCTTGTTTTCCATTGAGGGTACTGCCCCTTATGGCTCATATTCAACTTGTAGCCAAGTATCTATTGGATAACTGTTGCTGTTGCATATATCAGCTTCTTTGTTTCAGTGAAGGCTGAACAGTATGTAGTGTTGCATTCACATCCTCTAGCAAAGCTTCTGAGGGTATTCTGCCACTTAGCCTTGGTAATCGTTCCCGGGGTTCCAGGTATCCGTGTTAACCATTATCTTCCTTCTTAGGTCAGCTGTTCTTGTGCTAATGTCTTTCAAGCTTGGAACCCAATC
The DNA here is from genome assembly GCA_001698575.1 of Mola mola. Taxonomy (NCBI): domain Eukaryota; kingdom Metazoa; phylum Chordata; class Actinopteri; order Tetraodontiformes; family Molidae; genus Mola; species Mola mola. The sequence goes on along the minus strand of KV751349.1, from coordinate 697,875 downwards.
TGATCTGGTGATGAACCCCCCCGACCTGTCGTCCTGGCTCACCCTTGTCGTGGCATTATTGTTGTACCTCATCGACCTCTACTCGTGACATCTGTTGCATGTATCCCCTCTGACTGGGGTTGCTGGTATAGTAGCACTCCATTAATCCCACACTGTCACTCCTGGTCCATGAAAGTCTTGTTCCTGTAGTCCACTTGTCATCAGGTTGCCCTTGTTCCTTACAAATGGGGCCACATTTTTAAGGAAAAGAGCACCAGAATTGAGCTTGTGGATTGTGCCCATGAATAATTCGCAAAATCTACACACACTGTTGTGGGATGGCATCACACAGCAGTGTGTGACCAAGCTGGTGATCAGCATGTGCCATTGTGTTATGCAGCCAAGTTGAGCTAAACAGCCTTAGTGAAGTCCTGGAGTAATTTACGAGAACAAATTAAAAGACCAGGAATGAGACATCAGAGTTCTCCTTTTAGACAAAGGCCAGGTTTAGTGGATGTTTATGTTTTAATGGATGGATGGTCTGGCTCGGCAGCCATCTCAGCTATCAACAGACAGATGTGATGTGATGTGGATGAAAGATAGAAAGATAAAAGAATAAAGATTACATAAAAATTAGGATGGTAACACAATACATAATATAACAAATGTAATAGTATTACCTAACTCCTGTCAGTAGTGCATTAGATAGTTTTATTAATGCTAAAAGGAATTTATTAATGTTACACCTTCCTTTTGTAACATATTGTCCCAACATTGGTAGTACTAATTATAATGGTAGCATAAAGCTTGTAATGGTAGTAATAGTTAGTTTGACAACCACTGAACCGTAAATTCCACAGTAAATTCCAATTTGTTCACCCCACCTAAAGTTTTCTTGGAAACAGCTTGCACACATACATTTTAGTTTAGTATAGTATAGCAAACATTAAAGTTGCGGGTACAGCAGACACAAGTGAATGGCAAGTGAAGTCAAGTGAATATAAAGTTTTTACTAAACTAAAAGTTTTGTGTGTAAGCCATCAACAATTAATTTCTAAGTTGAGTCACCAAATTGGGACTTACATTTTGTGGGACCACATGAAAATGGATACCTCAACCTTCTCCAAGGGGGACTATGGTATGTCAGGGTCGTTCCTCTAGTTTGAGTAGGACCTGTGTTTGAGTGTACCATAGAAACACCACACAGGAAATTCAGTGAACTTCAAATTCTGCACAGAAAACCTGTTGAAAATCTATTTAACCAGAGTTTCTTAGTCAGAGTAAACTCTTAAGTGTTCAATTATGCTACTATTCTGGTGACCGATACCACAAAGCAGACAATTCATCTAGTTGCTTCAGTGTGAATGTAGTCGGGCTCCTCAGGATCAACTGGAAGACTTGCCCTTATTGCTGGATTTCTCCCTCATAGAAAAGAAATGACCAAGACATGTGTAGTGCAACTATCTATGTAAAAAAAAACCCAACAACACTAATATCATTTTTGTAGGAGCTATTTACTTGGCTTCACACCTGTGTTTCACCTTGACAATGTGCAATTTATTTGTCCTAAAGCTAGCTTTTTAGTGGCTACCTCCTGCTCAACCTGTCTATTCTAGGAAGGGGCTGTGTGGATCAGTATAAAAATATTGATTAAACAAATTCCTGATTCATCTTGTGGTTCGATCATTATGATATCTAATAGATACCTAAAAATGGCATCAATTTCTCTCTTATTTTATACCCATTTGTATTTCATCAAAGAGTAAAAAATGCCTGCGCAATGTACTGTTGTTAAATACACATTAAAGCATGTCTCCTTCTGTGACAGTGCAATGGCAGAGCCATTGCAGAGAGGCTGGGTATAGGAAATTCCCAGGGGTAGCGCTAACATTTTTATGGTCAAAACAGATCCTCAGCATTACAGCATTACAGTTTGAATTTGCCCCTGGCCCCCATGTAAATGTAACAGACTATATGTAGGCATTCAAACTATATATTTAGTCTCGTAAAACATTTTTTTAATAAAAAAAAATATATAACTCAAACAAGATATGAAAATGTATAAAATTTCAATTTAAACTACACATTCACCACATAAATCATGAAAAACTGCTGTCCCCTACATGAAAGTAAATAAAGCACTTTAAAAAGTAATGCTATCTTTAAACTAAAAAGCAGAGTGCAGAGTGCTGACCTCCTCCAAGGTCAAACCATGCCTACATCTACAATCTTACTCACAGATCAATGGTTGTGTTATAATTATGATGGGCTGCTGGTGATCCTGGTGATCCCCAGAATCTCTAAAAGTACAACGGGAGGCAGAGCCTTCAGCTATCAAGTTTCTTTCCTGTGGAACCATTTTCCAGTCTTGATACGGGCCTGTAGCAGTTATGCGGCTATAGGCTTAGGTTGCCGGGGGAACGCTCCATGATACGCTGAGCTCCTCTCTTCTTTTCCCCTTCTGACTCTATCTCTGCTCCTCTAAATGTCCATATCCTAACAAAACATTATACTAACTTTACTTCTTCCCCAGAGTCCTTGTGCTTTGTCATCTTGCAGGTTTTCAAGGTTGTGCGGGGAGATGCTGCTGTGGTCCTACCTGATGCCCACTGCTCACATTAGGACAGGAGATCTTATGGCCTGGATCCTAGGCTGGATTATTCAGACCAAATCTGGATCAATGGATTACAATGACTTCTGGAACAAGAGACCATACCTTCATCTGTATCACTAGACTTCACATACCCTTGGATTTATAGATTCCACAAACTCTTGGACCCACTGACTGAATCAGCAACTCTAGGATCTAGATACATGGACTACAACAACTCCTGGACCAATAGGCTACACTTGCTTCTGGATCAATAGACTTTACATACCTATGCATTTATAGATTCCATGTACTCTTCAAATCAAATCAAATTTTATTTGTATAGCCAAAAATCCCGATTTACCCATTATCTCACTAGGCTTTGAATAACTGTATAGATGTGACAGCCTCTGCCCTTAGACCTTTGAGCCAGGTGAGGAAAAACTTAAAAAACCCTAAACAAGGAAAATAAGAAACCTCAGGAAGAACCACAGAGGAGGGATCCTTCTTTCTAGGACGGACATGCAATAGATGTCACTTGTACAGAACACAAAAACATAATACAAAAACATGACAATAACAGTTTACTAAGAATGTTTGAGTTCATTTGAGTTTATAAATCCAGATATAATATGGGTATAGTATGTTGGTCCAGAAGTCATTGTAGTCCATTGGCTAGACTAGGGAATCCAGCCTAGGATCTAGGTCACAGGATCTCTTGTCCTAATTTGAGCAGTAGGTGTCAGGCAAGACCACAACAGCAGCTCCCAGCGCGATGTAATCAATTGGTCCAGGAGTCGTTATAGTCCATGTATCAAGATCTGAGTGTTGCTGATGTAGACAGTGAGTTGAAAAGTATGTGGAATCTATAAATCCAGGGATATGTGAAGTGTAGTGATCCAGAAGCAGGTGTAGTCTATTGGTCCAGAAGCCAATTTGCACTGGGAAATCCAGCCTAGGATCCAAGTCACAAGATCTCTTGTCTTAATGTGGGCAGTAGGCGTCAGGCAGGAGCACAGCAGCAGCTCCCACCATGACCTAGAAAGACCTGCAGGATGATAAAGCACAAAGACTCTGGGGAAGAAATAAAAAATGAGTGTAAGGATATGGACATTTAGAGGAGCAGAGATGGAGTATGAGTCAGAGAAGAGGAGCTTGATAGCTGAAAGCTCTGCCTTCCATTCTACTTTTGGATATTCTTGGGACAACCAGTAACCCTGCATCCTGGGAGCGTAAGGTTCTGGATGGGCGATAGGGTACTATGAGCTCTTCAAGATAAGATGGTGACTGACCATGAATAGCTTTGTAGGTGAGAACAAGGATTTTAAATTCTATTCTGAATTTAACTGGGAGCCAGTGCAGAGAAGCCAGTATGGGGGAAATATGGTCTCTGATATTAGTTCTAGTCAGTACACGCGCTGCTGCATTTTGGATTAACTGAAGAGTTTTTAAAATTTTGTTAGGGCAACCTGAAAATAAAGAATTACAGTAGTCCAGCCTGGAAGTAATAAACGCATGAACTAGTTTTTCTGCATCTTGTTGAGACAGGATGTGCCGGATGTGACTATACAAATAAAATTTGATCTGATTTGATTTGATTTGATTAATGTTAGTTGCAAGACTGTAGCCCGATTATTTGCCTCACAGGATGAATTTAAAATTACCCCTATTCCCTATCCCGTAAAAATGCTTTAAAACAAAATCCTGGATTGAGACGATGATCTGGATCACTACCAAAATGTAATCAGTTGTTCCTTAAGTCGTTTCCCATCTCTTCATCATCTTTCACAGAGGTTATCAATGACTCTGGCCCTGTATTACTTGGCATCAGACCATAATAGATTTTATGGTATTGCCTGCCCCTCGGTGAATCTCTGCCATCTCTGTGTTACAGCCTTCTAACCCCCCTGTTAAAAACTGAGTTGGTTTTAGTAATGAATGAAGGGAAAACATGAGATGTGGCTAAGATCTGTTGAAATGATCAAAACCGTACTATCTAATTGCAGACACAATTACATTAAGTTAAGACTCAAAAAAATTCTAATATGTAACTCATTTCTTTTTTTTAACCCGATTTCTATTTTACTGTGGGTTACATAAAGAATGGGTTTGTTTTGCTGCATCAGTGTTTGAAGGTTTGCTCCTAACTTGAATGATAGCTTTGATTAGCACTCTTTAAGTGTGTGAGGCAACCATAACCTCTTATCTGAATAGATGTATTTTTGTTTCAAAACTCAGTTTTCAGAACATACAGTACATGTGAAATAGTCCAGAGTGTAAATGGGCTGTTTGAGTATTTACAGTGCGGGTTATGTCAGGTGACCGGGGCTGAAAGGCCAGAGGGACTGGCTGGACGTGGGATTAAGTTGACTAAAACAGGAGAAAAAGTGAGAGGACATCTGATGGACAAGATGAGAATGGTGATAAATGTGTTTGACATTGTGGGGATGGACAAAGAGGCAGACTGTGACAAAGGTAACGTTGCTGTTTGAATCAATACACATAACAATGATCCTCATTGTTTTGTGTGTGACATTGAAAGAGGAAAATGCACTGTTTCCAAACAAAACATACATGAACAGATGAGCATGTGTTTTACAGTAATATTGTTTAGATACAAGCTTATCTAACCAATGCAGCTGAAAGGAGGAACATTTATATTGCTATTGGAGGCCTGTTCTCTTCCTCACCCTTGTGACTGTGTCAGCAGGTGTTTCTTTGCTTTAAATATATATAAATATAAAGAGATATTCTGTAAGCTCTGATCCTGTTTGCTTCTTATTACCGGAGCATTTCATTGCCTTTATAACCACATCAACGAATCTCAATCAAAGATCCAAAACTTAATGAAACAAAGAGGAACAATGAGAGCTAATCAAGTATGAGGTGAATTTGATTTATTATTAGAACAAGACAGCAAAACTCATCTCAGCAGTCACATTGGGGATACATGCAAGCAGAGATTACTGATAAGTGGGAGAGTTAATGCAATTTGTAGTGCAATACAGAGATTGAGATACAGCTATAAAGTCGGTTACAAAATTGACAGTGAATTCATACAAATAAATGTGCTGCAAAATTTTATTTAGCTGTGTTGTTGTGTGCTGTGCAATTTGTGCTGTTGGACCAGCAAAAATTTGAATTTATTGTTCTCCACTGTGTGCAATATGTTAATGAACCTGTTGTACTATGCTGTTTGTTGCGATGGCACCCACCAATTTTAAAATTGGCATGTTATCATTCAAATTCTAATTAAAGATGATTATTATGCTGTTTGGGTGGCCCGTATGGAACTTGGTGCATTATGCACATGTAACTCGTTGCTGTTGAAATGCAACAAACATCTGTGTTCTGTTTGAAAAATGTGTGTGTGTAATACACAGTCAATAGTCTCCATCCAAAATGTGGCTTTGTACATGTTTTAAATTCCCCAAAAGGTTTAATTTCCCGGGAAAACGTTATGAAAATTAGGTCTCTTTGGCCAATCCCGAAGCTGCAGTTCCAAGCTGCCCCGCCTTCGGTGACGACAAATGAGAGGAAATTGTACTATACCATAAAAGGAAAATACTCTGGCATGCGCAGTGGTTTGAGTTTTGTTTGAAGTGAACTGCGACCTGGGATTGCTCTAGAAGCTGCAAAGTCGCCAATCATTTGGTTTTAACTGTATATTTTTGACATTTCAACCCGAACTTTTGTGCCTCTATGCATCGTAGAGACGATGTTAGGCCATCATTATCCAAATGCCGACAAGTCGCAACAAATGGTCAACTATGTGGAGGATTATCTGGAATGTGTGGAGTCCCTGCCTTTGGACATACAAAGAAATGTTTCACTGCTTCGCGAAATTGATGCAAAGTATCAAGGTATTATATTTGCACTTTTCTTTTATCCCTAGTTACAGTTGCATTTATGAATTTTGCTAACATTAACTGCAGTCTCACGGGGTGTGCTGAAATGGTGGAGCAGGCGCGAGATGTGTGTTCCCATTTTGCACAAACCGAGCAGCTCTTGTACATTTCGGCTCAACTAAACAGTAATGTTAAGCGGACAATGTGGACAATTTCACTGCCAGGCCGAGTGTTAAACAGGTTAGCCACCTGTCATTTAGCATCCCGGACACACTCCATCCTTTTTAATGTGTGCACCAACCTCAATAAAGAAATTTAAAAAATGATATTTATTTCTTCATGCGAAAATATTTATGCATTTTGATCTGATAAAACAGCTGTTATGAATACAATGTGTCAATTGGCCAATTCGGCATCAGTTGAAGTAAAAATTTAGCTATATGTTATTATAAAACCTTAACTTTTTAATAGGTTAACACTACCGCCCATTTCGGCGTTTCCGCGGAGAATACCAGAGGAAACAATGGATAAACTTTGACATGTATTCGAATTGATCGCCGTTGGATATTTTGTGTATGACTCGCAGAACGGAGAATAAAGACGTGTAGAAGAACAGGATTTGTGTCATTTGACGTGTGAACCCTTGCCCGATGACTACGGTTAGTTATACTGGCGTGTTTTCATGTACTCGTTCTTTAATTTTGACGCAGACTAAGTAGACTTTCTCTCACAGCCTTCCTCCGGTAACAGTGAGTTAGTGACACTATCGACAGATAATACCACACACCGATACAGTCAAAGACTTGTTACTTTGGTTTTTGAAGGGAGAATACATTTCTCCTTGCAGTGGGACGATAGCCAGTTCCCTAAGTACACTCTGGCCACTGAGCCGCAGGACCGGATGCTCCGCTTTTAGCCAGCCAACATATGACAAACGTAATTTCCTGTAGGCGGGAACTGACTGCAGCTCAGCCCTCCTCCGTCTTTTAAGGACAATTCCGACATTTTTAACCTAAGCCATATCCCCGGTGTTTTAGGCTCTAGGATTTCACTAGGACTTTTTTTCGGGGGGAAATTAATCCACTGTAGAGTTTGATCAGTAGGATCATTTAGGTCGGCAAGGGTATACAATGCAATGGTGTTGGGCAAGTCTTTTTTTTTTTTTTATATAAATGACCTTTTACCACTCAAAATGCTATCCAAAACATACCTGACATATATGTCTGGTAACATGGACTAGATAACTGCAGTGAAACAACTGTCTGTTTTATACTATAGTAAAGGTACTGTATACAACTAATGTTTTTTTTGTTGTTTTTTTTTCCACTGAGTTCTGCAGAATTGCAATTGCCAAAGGGGCACCAACAGATAAGAATTCCTGGGGTGCATTTATTCCAGTTCAAATTCCTTTGTCTTTTGAAAACTTAAGAAAGCATTGGAAAAAAGTGCCCCTTTGGCAATTGACTGATCATGTCTGGGGGGCTCCATCAGCGAAAGGTAGCAGGAACATTTGTTTTTTGATACCTTTACCTTTACTTAACTGTTGTGTCAAACACACACAGGTGTTTCACTGTAGGTATCTATTCCATGTTTCCACACATTTGCAATGAAATATTAAATGTAGTTATTGGCGACAAAAATGTTATTTATTTCTAATGTTATGTCTAGGCCAGTATTGTTCCATTGTATATCCTTATCAAGCTAAACGGCCAGTGACTAAACTCAGTACTGGAATCATTTTCAAAAAATATATTTTGTGAAATTTTAGGGCCTAAAACTCAGGGAAACGGGGCTTAGGTTAAAAAATACCAGAATTCTCTTCTAAGGTTTTACAGCAGTTGACATTATGAATGGCATTACTGTGTCTTTCTAGGCATAAAATTCTTTATTCAAATTTCTCTTGTAGGTATTCTCATTGAAATTAAATTGTAATTTTTTAACCCCATTGTCTGGACACTAATTTACACTGTTCACTGCTCGCCCTGATAATTGTGTAAACACCACTATCTTCTATTTATTTTTACAATGTCTCTAGTATATCCTATACTCAATATCTAAAAACCATGTCGAATAATGTGATAATTTTTCACCATCATACCAGAATATATCTAAAAAAACCAAAAACACATCAAAACAAAAAACATGCCCTTGGTGAAGAATGAAGGTGCCAGTATCATGGGGCTGCTTCTCTTCAGTTGGAACTCGGGCTTTAATCAGAGTGGAGGGGATAGTGAGGAGCTCCCAATAGCATTTAATTTTGGTGCAAAATAAGTCGTTTTTCAGTACGACAATGACCCAAGCATACATACAATTGAATGGCTTTACCAAAACAAAATCAGTGTGTTGGAACGGCCCAGCCACATTATGGTTTTCTTCTGATTTTGAGAGTCAGAAATATTGATTTGACACATCACTTTTAGTATTAGTGCATTTGTCAACTTTTTGATTTCCAGGGATATGTGAATATGCTGAAACCCACATGAATGTGATATTTTTTCCTACGTGTCATTCTTGGACACAAGTTCAAAGAGCGAACAGATGGCTGTACCTTAACACGCACCTTTGAGTAACATTTGGTTATTTGTGTAGCTCTAACCTGTTCACCCTGACTGTCTTTTCCATATCCTCTGATCACAGTGAATGTAAAAGACAAGGCTGACAGTACTGCTCCAGGCATCGCTCCTCGTGTAAATGCTCTGTCGTGCTACCTCTCATTATTAATGCAGGCCTGCATGTCTCTTGTTTAAAGGTTGTAGAAACATGGGATTGGTGCCATGTTATTCAGCACCATGTTGGTTTGCTTGTTTCAATGAGCTGCAACATTTACAATGCTGCTCAGCTGCTATTGTAAAAATCTATTAGTGGGTGAGAAAATCCAAGTAATTTTAGTGTTTCAGAGTTTAATCATTTGGATTTATAGAACATGCTGCTAATGAAAAAGTCAACAGAATAGACATGGACAGAGAAAGAAAGTGTGTGCATGCACGAACATACTCTGCTAGTGTTGAGTTTCCATATAATACCCATTACATGTTGTTGTAGTAGCTAGTTTTAATGTCACAAAATCCTGCAAGTAATTCTGCATGTTACACTCAGATTTGAGAGTAATACAGAGAATCACTTCTCCCTAAGCCAATCATCAAACACTTGCACACACATCATTCTGAAAATGAAGCCAACACATCAGGATCTGGGAGTGGGGGAGTTTTAGGGAGTTTTAAATGCCTTTTGATTCTCATTAATAGTAAAACTCTCTCCTCTCTGTTTACTGCTTTGCAGAGGTGCTGAAGGAAGTTGACGAAGTATTTGAAAAGTACAAAGGGGAGCAGGATGCAGCTCAACGGAAGCGCCTGCAGATCCAGCTACAGAGAGCGCTCATCATCAGCCAGGAGCTGGGTGATGAGAAAATCCATGTAGTGACCCAGATGATGGAGCTGGTGGAGAACCGCTCCCGCCAGATGGACTCCCACTCCGTTTGCCTCCAGGAGCCTAGTGAGGCTGAGCGTCTCACCACAGAACGACGCACCAGCCTCCAAGACTCCCCGGCCCCTGAACGCACCTCAGCCCGACGTCCAAGGCGCCAACGCAACAGTGAAAGCCGTGAGTCCAGCCACCCATCAGCAAATGGCTCTCTGGTTGATGACACTGTAGAGGAGCTTTCCATCCCTCCGCCCAAAGAGAAGAAGTCCAAGTCTGCAAAGAAGAAAAAGCGCAAGGCCAAACAGGAGAGAGATGCCTCACCAGTCGACTTTGCCATCGACCCCAACGAGCCCACCTACTGCCTCTGCGAGCAGGTGTCCTACGGTGAGATGATTGGCTGCGACAATGACCAGTGCCCCATTGAGTGGTTCCACTTCTCCTGTGTGGGGCTGACATACAAGCCCAAGGGCAAATGGTACTGCCCAAAGTGCAGAGGGGACAACGAAAAGACAATGGACAAAAGTCTAGACAAAAACAGAAAAGACCGCAGATCCAGGTAGTGACCCATCCTCAGTTGTCCCTTTCTCATGTGGAAGATATCTTCAATGTGAAGTTTAAGACCATTGGCTATAGTTGATTGGAGTACCCACAATGTCGTTAGAGCACAATCGAACATTATTAGCAGCGCATAGTAATCATGGAAAAGGTGGGATTGAACTTGTGCTGTTATATGAGTGATTGTTCCAGCTGGTGCAAGAGTCATCAGCTTGAAGCTGCCATCTTTCAAGTGTGTTGCTCTTTGTTAAACTTTCTTCGTTTGGCTTTTAAGAAAAATATAATCTTTTGGTTTACTGTCCTTTTTCATTCTGAACAAGGTCCTATTAAGAAGAAGGTATTATTGCTAAATGCATAATTTCAGATCTGCCAGAACAGATCTTGTTTTCTGTATTTTTATTTTCAAAAGTCTACTCAGTAATTTGAAATCGGCATCTGTCTCTGTACAGCAGTGGTTTAGAGAGAATAACCTGCATATGTAAAATGTTTACAAGAGGTCGATATTTAATTGAGATGATTGTTGGTGGGACACTGGAATAATGTCTTGTTTGTGGACACAATGTTTTCACTGATTCACTATCACTGTTGTGAATTTCTTTTTTTATATTCATTAAAACAAAGTATAGTCATTCAGTTACAGTTCCTTTGTCTTTTCTCCTTCAGAATGAAGTGTACAGCAAGGTTTATATAGCCTTTAGCAACACTTTTGTAAATCAGTCATATACTTCTTTTGTCTGGAGAATGCTAGACACCGGTCTTGATTTAAGACTTTGGTCCACAGTTCAATATCCTATGTATTTTATGTATTACTTCATTTCCTAACTCCGTGATCTGTGTTTGAATTGGAAATTGTCCTGGTTTGCCATTTGGCACGCCGTCCTAATGCTTCTGAATAGAATAGAATAGATCTTTGTCACTGTTACAGGAAAAATGAAAATCAGTTTAGCAGCTCTGTGTAGCAGCAAATCAAATCCTAACGTGCGATGAAAGACTAAAGCTATTTTACAGAATTATACCAGTATATACAAATGAACAACTTTATACAACAGAGTAAAAATATAATACAGGAAAAATTTTAAAGATTATGAATGAAATGATACAGAATATATTGCACGGCCCATTAGACTGAGGCTGGGTGGTTATTCAGTCAGTGTGGTTGTGGTGGGGGGGGTATTTAACAGTATAGAGTCTGCCATTGTAAGTGTAACGTGGGGGGGGGGGAATGCTGTCTCGATCACCCACTCTGCTGCAGGTCCTTCCTGTCCTCTGCAGTGCAGACTCCAAGGAACTTGACGCTTGCCACCCTCTCCATTAATAAAGCCAGTTTGTCTACCAGCCCCATGTCGGTGTAGACGATGCCATCATCTGACTGATGCAGAAGGCACATTCTACACTGGCCGCATCAGCTTCTTTGACTTCTCCTGCACCTTCAACACCATCCAGCCCAGGCTACTGAAGGAGAAGCTGGAGGACATGCGGGTGGATTCTCCTTTGATCGCATAGATCACAGACTACTCCACAGGCAGACCGCAATTTGTAAGATTACAGCACTGTGTGTCTGAAAGTCTGATCTGCAACATCGAGGCCCCCCAGGGAACTGTGCTGTCTCCCTTCCTCTTCACCACCTACACATCTTTCAGTACAGCACTGAGTTGTGAAATTCTCAGATGACATGGCTATAGTTGGGTGTGTAGAAAATGAATGGGAGGATGAGTACAGGAACCTGGTGGAGCGACTCGCGAATTGAGAACCCCCTACAGCTGAACATGATGAAGACAAAGGAGATGGTGATGTACTTCAGGAGGAACAAGCCTCCAGCCTCTCCTGTCTGTATTAATGGGACAGATGTGGAAATTGTCCAGTCCTACAGGAACCTGGGAGTACACCTGGACAAGCTGGAGTAGTCCACCAACACAGATGTTGTGTACAAGAAGGGCCTGAGCCGGCTCTACTTCCTCAGGAGGCTCAGGCCTTCAATGTATGCAACCGGATGCTCCTGATGTTTTATCAGTCTGTTGTAGCAAGTGCCATCTTCTTTGCTATGGTGTGCTGGGGCACAGGCATCAAGACAAAGGACGCCAACAGACTGACTAAACTGATCAGGAAAGCAGGTTCTGTTGTCGGCTTTCAGTTGGCCACCTTGGAGGAGGTGGTGGAGCAGAGGATGCCGACCAAACTCCTGGCCATCATGGACAACTCCCACCCCCTCCATGAAACTGTGAACATTCTGAGGAGCAGCTTTAGCAACAGAATGATCTAACCCCGCTGCTACAAGGAACAATACAGGATGTCGTTCCTCCCCAGAGCAATAACACTTTTCAACACCTCTGTCATTAGACACTAAACACTTTACCTGTTAAAATCATTCACCTCCTCCTACTTGCACTAAACTCTGCACTATGCACAACATCTGTATATACTGTTAGAATTTTACAACTGCCTACACTGTATATTTTTGTAGTTTTATTTTTATTTTATACCTTTCTTTATACCTTATAGTGTTATATGTCCACTGATCCTGTACCAGAACAATCTTGCTGCAGTGACAAATTAATTTCCCTACGGGGATTAATAAAGTCATCTCTTCAACTCTCTGAAGTTATTTCTGAGGAGCACTGCGCAAGGACACACAATAGCAGCCATCATCCAAGTCTTTCTACTAACTGACACATTCACTCACTGATTACAGCTATTGATTGGATGCTGCAGCTGATTGGACTGATCAGACTCATCACTACACAGCATGATTTTCATGGAGTGACAACAGATAACGGATTAAACAGAAATGTGTCACTGCATTCTGTTAACTTTGATTTAGATCAAATTAAATTCAGATAAAGAGAGTGAACAGAGAAACAAATAACTGACGGTGAAAGTATAACCTACATGTAGTAAATTTCTTCTGTACAGTGAAACACCTGTGTTTTTGACTCGACTGCCAAGATACTGTATAAATCAAATCAAATGTTCAACATTCATACATGTAGTATGAATGTGTGTGTGAAAGCAAAACTTGTGTAAAAGCACTTTGAGTGGTCAACAATGACTAGAAAAGCGCTATACAAATACAGAACATTTATCATTTACATTTTATTATGTTTGTCGTATCTTTCTTTACTTCTGTTGCTGATGGTGAACCTCAGATACAATCAGACAATTGCCAAAAGGGTACTGTTTTCTAATGGTGATGACCACAAATTAATTCAAATTGGACTAAATCCACTTCACAAATTCATTTGCCCTCAGCAATTGACTGATCATGTCTGGAGAGTTCCTTCAGACACAAGAAGCAAAAAAAAAAAAATTCATTTTATACAGTATCTTTATGGTTATTGTGTGTAGTGCTCATTACAGGGGGGATCAATTGTCATCAATCTTCGGCATCGTACTCATACATTTATGAATATGATTGCATCCGACTAGGTTTATATATACACGACTGCTGCTGGAGACATTCATGAGGACCATTAACTCTTTAACTCTAATAAGTCTCAGACTCATCAAAGTTATCATAAATGACATTTGACAAGCAGTACAACCTAATATGGTTTTATTTATAAATAAAATATTAAGATTTTCAGTTCATGGGGAAAGCTGTTACATTTGGAATTTTGATTAGAATTTTATTTTGCCTTCACAAAGTCACATAACTAACAGCAACGGCTGGATGCTACTTCACACACTGACACATCCATTTAGAATCATACTCCAGTATTTATGGCTCTAATACCTGGAAGCTGGGTCTAACCTGACTGCCTGTAAAAAATGGCAGTGAAAGCCAAGTACTGTATCTCCATTCCGATAAATATCTGAGTTCTGTGTAACTGTATGACGAAATCTGATGACAGGATCCTCTTCACACATAATACAGCAGTAACAACCATTGCTGGCTCTCTCTCAGTTTGGCCTGAAGCATTTCTGTATGTGTGTGTGTTCTGCAGACCACCATTAGTCATCCAGCTTTGGTTCTCAGGGTGGAAGCAGCCATGTAGAGTGTTAAAATGTTCCTTGTAGGCTGTGAAGGCATCTAGACAGCATTAACATGCTGCAGTGAGGTCAGACATCACTGCACTTCTTTGTATAAAACAGCACTGATCAGTGAGCTCAGGCTTGGTCCCCATCTTTTCCACCCGTTTTACCTAGCTGTATTAGAAACAGAAGAGAACGGTCAGACATGGCAGAGTGGGAAGGATTTTAAACATGTTTTCATTTAGTTGGTTTTCACTTACATGCTGGAGGATTAAGGAAGGTGAGTAACAAAAAGAGAAGAACATGGAAAGGTTATAATAATGAATGTCATTTATTAATCTTGTAAAGCAAAGACAAATGCACATACTTTGATAACGTCAACCCAGTTCCAACCTCTTGGCATTTCCCCTTTGTTATCTGAAAGCAGAAATCATCAAGAACCATTATCTTTAAAATTGAGCCCGACTAATTTGCAAATTTTCAGGCCAATACAGATATTAGGGAGTAAAAAGTGTCGATATCGATAAATATACGAATATATATATAACCAATATACGTAAACTTTTTGCAACAATACCTCAAATGAGGTTATCAAACATTTGTAACTGATATGTAACAGAGGCAGAATATTTTACTGATTAACAATTCACTTTACTATCTTAAATAATACAAGTGCAACAAAACAGTAACATTCACTGGAAATTTACATTTTAAATCACAATAAGCATTTTTTTGTATTGTCTTCTTTAAATCTAATTGTTTTCTTTAATATGAAATTATATTGACTAACATATGGGTTTCAGCATATATTAATTTAAATGCTGTTACCGATATATCTGTGATTGGCCAATATCGTCCGGGCTCTACTTTGACATACAGTCTGCCTGTTTTAGCAGGGCTCAACAACAAGGCATTCTTGCCCAGGGCAAACAAAAATCCCACCTCAGGCCGAATCTAGCAGCTGAAGTGGTGAAAAAAAGAAAAAAGGACAGTAGGAGATGATGATGGAACTACCTAAGAAGCAGAGCAAGACTGATATATTGGTTTGGCCAATATTATCGGATGATTAAAGGGTATCACAGACATATCTGCATCAGCTTATACAGTATGTTATCAATATCGGCCATTATCAATGACAAGAACAAATTGCAGAAACAAATGGGGTGATATATATTAAATCCACTGAAGGTTACTTTTTCAGTGCCCTTCAGTCATTTAGGTCAGTAAAGGTTCATTGTTAATCTGTTAAACATTCTGCTTCTGTTGCACATCTTAGTAACAGATATTTGATAACTTCACTTGAGGGATCATTGTGAAAAGTTTGTGTAGATCAGCCAATATCAGATATTGGAAATTTTTACTCCCTTATATTGGTATCGGCTCAAAATCTTTCATATCCGTTGGACTCTACCAAGAAGTCAGCCATCTTTTGAGAGTTAGACACGCAGGGAACCAATAAGGCACTGCTGTCAAAATAGCAGCAGGTAAAGACATTTATAAAGTGAAGCACAATTAACATTTCAAATTATTAAGGATTGATCCTAGGAGCTATGTTGTCGGGGGCTGTTTGCCCCTGGTAGGGTCACCCAAGGCAAATTGGTCTTAGGTGAGGGGCCAGACAAAGTGCGGTTCGAAGACTTCTATAATGGTGAATAATAACAAGGACTTGTGTACCATGCCCGGAGGGATACCGGGACCCCGCCCTGGAGCCAGGCCTGGGGAAGGGGTCCGTAGGCGAGCGCCTGGTGGCCGGGCCTTTTTCCATGGGGTCCGGTCGGGCTCAGCCCGAAAAGGAAACATGGGTCCGTCCTCATGTGGGCCCACCACCCACAGGAGGA
>KV751349.1:641060-661029 GCA_001698575.1 Mola mola | reverse complement strand
TATCTAGCTAGTTTGAGCCGTCAGGCAACTAACTGTAGCATTCAGCTAGCTTGCTAGCTACTTTGAGGTGTCAAGGAACTAACTGCTAGCTAGCTAGTTTGAGCTACATTCTTAACAGCTAGCAAGCTAAAAGTATGCCTAATATTGGATGGAAAATGACATAAACCAAGCTAAATTATCATAATTTTGTTAAAAAGGAAAAAACATACCTGCGACAACTCTTTTATCTGCTTGTCTGATGGTGTGTTGAATATGATCGTCTGCTTGGGGATTTCAACGGTTTGCTTGCAGTCAACCAGGAGCCACAATGCATTATGTAAATGTGCTTTATTACATTAGAACTTTGCAACATCTGACAGGTGAACCAAAGTGTTCTCTTAAGATTTTATTTTATTTTTAATGATAAAAGGGGGAAAAAGTGGGAAAAAAAACATGTCCGATTTAGTTTTTTGGGTGGGGTGGGGGGGTTTATTTCATGATAGGTACCAACTCCCATTACAAAATATCTCCCAAATGACCCAATGCACCATCCCTGAAGTGGGCGTAATCATTTTCCAATTTTTTAATTTTTAGGCCATTTATCCCCCCGCCCTACTTTTGAGGACGTGGAGTATTGGGCGTAGTGGACATTTTCAAAAGGCGCGGGTGTTGTGAGCAGCGTTGGTGTGTGGTATCTGTATCTAGGCAACCGTGACAGCACCACACGGATGCAGCCAGGCACAAACACACAGATGACTGGTCATTTATGAAAACAAGGGACAAATTTTCTCTCGTATGGTTTCAAAAAGGGACGCTGACTGACTTGGTTTTGATGCCTTCCGAAACTCAATTTCTCCCTCGTTTTAGTGGCATTTACACTGTCTCTTCTGTGTCTGCTGTACAGGGTTATCGCAATGAAAAGTGTTGAGTCAAAGAAAAGCTATAAGTCTACTGTTATAAAGACTGACTTTGCAGAGGTCCAATTCTTAATCTACTCTTTATCACCACATCTATCCTATTTCCTCCTCTTTCTCTGACTACCCCACTTTGGACAGGAATACAACCACAATACATTGTCTATTTACTTTTAATTGTTTTCTCATCATTTCATATAGTAAATTCTCTGAGCTTTAGACTCCTGAGAACAGGTGCTGAATCGCTACTGATCAAGACTCCTTCTTGCCTTGGTTTGCTCAATCCACTCTAAAGCCATCAAGATAGAATAGTTCAACAGTAATCAAATTTAAGCAGTACATCGTTCCTTTGTATACTGCAGCCTTGTGGCTGAAAACTAATAATGCACATCCTCTCAGTATATGTACTTTCTGTATAAATGTAAAATTTGTTGTCCAAGTCCACATTATTCCGTATTAAGTTGAAGTAGAGGATGGTACTTGTATTTGTACAGTGTAGTGCAGTTTTTCAAATGTAACTCCAAAATATACCAGTACATGTTCTAGTATACACACAGGCGTTAACATTTTATGCTATTTCATCCCCTATGCAGCAAAAAATTTGACTTTACTATTTCTTCTGTTTCCCATTATTTCTGCAGTGCCTTTTTGGTGATTTTTTTGGTTGGGTGATTATCTCCATGTCCTCTTAAATTTCATCCTCAAGTTAATACTTATTGCCTCCTGTGTAAATGCAATGGTATTTCTTTTACCCATGTTCTACATCCTCTTTGGTGTTTATTGGCAGTTGGCAAACCAGTTTATAGGTGCATTTTCACTGTGAATTGGACTGGAGTATAACAATGTTAACTTAGAACTGTCATGAAAACTGCAACCACAGTCAGTGGGTGCAACTTCCAGCCACATGCCTTGAGTGACTGGAGAGCAGTATTTTTTCCCGTCCAAATGTGTTAAGTTTGAAAGAAACAACAGCAAACTCAGCTACACACACACACACACACATTTCAGGAAACAGATAATAGTTTTAGTTTAATTCAATATTCTGGATTAGATGTTGGGAGGATGTGGATGTCATTATTGTTTGGTGGTGCTCTTGAGGTCCAGAGAGGTAGGGACAGATGTTTGGACGATGCTTGATCAGGTGTGGTGGTGGGGACTTGGCCAGGAAAAGACAAGGGAGGAAAGAACAGGTGGAAAAGTTACATCTAAATGTTTGGAATTGAAGGCTGGAAAAAGAATACATTCTGGAGATAACGAAGCTGAGTATTTGAAGATATCTGGAATAGCAGAGATGAGGTGCATCTGATGAATCTGCCCTGACTCTGGTTCACACACACACACACACTCATATATACACATAAATGAGCAGATCTCAAATCAAGACTCATCTTATAACACTAGTAATGACAAATGCTATGAATAAAATTAACTTTATAGGAGCACTCCACCACAATGCTGCGACTGTGACAAACGGTCAAATTCTTTCATGTGTTGCAGTTATCTGCAGATTATGTTGCAGCCTTGGCAACATTTAATACATGTATTGCTCATTATCTTTGCTGACAAATGTAATATTTTTCCTTGTGCAGATGTTTGGGATGAGATAGAGGACATTTAGTTTCAGTCAATAATCAAGTTGGTTAAAAGAGTGTTGGCTACTCAGAAGATCCTTGAGGAAGGTGGAACAGAATGAGAAAGGGTCTGAGAGCACTCCAGACCAGATCAAAAGCAGGCTTGCAACCCTGAGGAGGGCAGAGCAGATCAGCTACCAGTTGGAAGTTGGCTGTAGAGGATGTGTTGCGGCATCCACCAGGGGCTTCTCAAGGAGTATGAAATATAGTTACTATGTGTTTAAAAATATTTCATTTCAATATTTTGACTCATTTCACATTAATAACATATTATTGTCACTACAGCACCAAATGTCTAGTTTTTACACATTTTTCCTTCTTATCAATCCATATATCATAGTTTTCCATCAAATGAGCAATGGCTCACAAAGTCTATCCACCAGTTGTTTTTCAGGTGAGCGAGTTTCTCAGTTCCCAGTTAGTCTTCTATATATATTGCTGTCTTTTGTTGTGCAATTTTTTAAACACAATGTCCATGCCTGTTTCTTGTCTGTTCTGTTTTGAACCCTGTCTTCCTTGGAATGGAATTTTGCCTGATTGCTTAAGCTTGTTTGGACTACGATGCCTGTTTGCCTTTATTTTTATTTTTTATGTAACAATTTGGGCTTTTTTTCTTTTTCATATTTCTTATTCTTAAAAGGTAATCCCTTTACTCATGTTGTGTCAATAATATAATAAGCTTTATTACAGTGCAATCCCAGCATTGATGTAGTTTAACATTTACCAATGTTTGTATGTTTCGTTTGAAAACAGGGCAGTCGATACAGAGCTAGTTTTAGTGAAAGACTAACATTTTCATGAAAGATTTTTGAAGATGTAGAGCAATATTCTATAACATTAAAGACATGAACATTATGCGTTAAAAGCATTCATCCACTTTGACAAAGATGGCTGACACTAATTCTTGTTCATTAGAGCCACAGCCGGAAAGTGAGTTAATTAGCTTTGATGCATTAACAACAGTACATGGATTGTTGAGATGTTAAATGCAAGCAACCCACTTCACTGTAGAGGAAGCAGTGATAATTTACACAGCGTAGCTGAGAATGACACTTTTTGACTTGTGATTATGTTATGGGTCTTTCCCCTCAGGTGAAAAAGGCAGCCATGGTGGAAGAGAAGTATCAAGAGAGATGAAGAAACAGGCAGTTTTTGAGAAGTTTCTAGCTTTCACTATGCAACAACCAACCAACTGTGAAGTGAATTCAGTGTTAGCACACCTCTGATAAAATTGAAACATTTACTTGGATAAATAAAATGAAGTGAACTGATGGAGGCTGGTATTTTTTTAACCACCCTTCAGGATCTTGTGTTTGTGGCTCTGCAGTAGAGCATGATACGGGAGTGGATTCTCAATCCTGTCCTATCCCACTCCCACAGGAAAATCCTGAGCAAAAAAAAAAAAAAAAAAAAAAAAAAAAAACCTTTCCCCCCCCCTTAAAACAGTTTAATGTTGCATTTCATGAATTTATTGATAATTTTTCCAATAATAATTTTCATAAAAATTTACATACCTGAGAGTTTGGAGTAAAAAAAGACTATAAAAATAAAAGAAAAGGTGCATATAGATTTAAGCTTGTCTGACTGACTGCTGTGCTCCATTGCTGTTGTGTTGTTTGCCTTTGAAGTGCAGGCAGGGCAGGCAGCGATGGGAAGCACTGTGGGGTGTGGGGGGGGTCTCTAGGGTGTGTAGTTCTTTTGACATGCTGCCAATTGCAGTCAATGGGCGACATTTGAAAAAAAAATAAGAAAAAACAAAATAAAATAACTGTATGAGCATATTTGCATATATGCACTTTCATAATATAATCCCAATCACGTGATTAAGGGTAAAATCACTCCCATCCCGTGACCTGTAGGAATCCCGAAAAAATCTCATCCTCTACTCTGCAGAAATGCAGTATAACTAAGTGGACAGAATGTATGGCAAAGAAACAGCAGGGAAGAGCATTGTGAGCAGTCACAATATTTTAACACATAACACAGTGAAGTAAGAGTTAATTTAAATAGATCATGGTCTGTGATTATGGAGAAATGTGGTTTTGATGAGTTTTAGTGACTAGCTAGTTAAACTCTTACTTTTGATGAAATGCTCTAAGGACAGGGGTTGTCCTTCATTGTACAGATACTAAAGCCCACAATTGTATTGCAATTTGTTTTTAGGGCTAAAATATAAATCTAAATTGATTTGACCCACATATAAAAGCACTTTAACTCAGGACTTACATCTGCTGTCTGTGTGAATTTTAACTACAAATTCCATTGTCAGAACTTTACCATTAGTCTGTTCAAACTGAACTTTGTAACACACAACATAATGGCTACGGCAAAGATGGTAGAGTGGTCATCCAGTGACCTTTCCAGTGATTGGAAAGGTCTTGGTTCGATCCCAGACCCTGCAGTAAACATGTCAAAGTGTCCTTGAGCAAGACACTGAGCCTCTGATGCTGCGCCATCAGTGTATGAGTATGTTTCAATGGCAAACACTCCTGATGAGCAGACTAGAAGACCTGCGAGGTACTCACAGCTACCAGTGTGTGAATGGATGAATGCAAAACTTGTAATGTAAAAAGCACTTTGAGTGGTCAAAATGACTGGAAAAGCTCTATATAAACACAGAACATTTATCATTTAAAACAGACATTCTCCCTCTACCTTGTTTTACAAAACTGTAATTTTAGCGATCACACCTATAAATATTTTTTTGTTACATGAATCATGTCCGCATTTGTAATCCTTAAACTGTATATTTTCAATTCTCATTGAGAGGTCTGTAGTGAAAAAGAGATCCTGACCTCAATAAGATTACCTTTTTAAATTAAGTCTTCATAAAATCTTCATATTTACTTTAAGTTTGCAATGTTTTATTTGAAGTCAGGGAATTTATCAAATCTGTTCTTACTCTCTTATGTCCCTGGAATGAAGTGAAAAATACGAAAATAAAAATGTTTTATTTTATATATATATGTGTGTGTTAACAAAGTGAAACAGTTAAGTACAAAATAAAAGGACAAAATGAAAATTTCTTATAATAACTCAAAAGCTAAATGGGTTGATTGATGGCTATACCAGAGGAGAGACCTATATTTTTACAAATACAATATATTGCTGATTTGAATATTAAACTATAAGGATCTTCTCATATAATACAATAGGATGTTAATTAATTTGAATTAATTGAGTATTTTTAGATTTAAACCAGTCACTAGGGGTCACAAACCAGTGTATTTCTAGTGCCCGTCCAAAGCCAAGTGAAGGGAACAGAGGTGATGAACAGGTGTTGGGAAGGTTTGGTGTCAAGGAAAGGACCCTGGAAAGACAGATGGTAGTGGATCTTTCATAAAGAATGGAAATGGCTGTGGTGAATACCTACTTGCAAAAGAGGCTGACATATAAGAGTGGAAGCAGGACTATGCAGGTAGGCTACATTTTGTGTAGACGATGCAATCTGAAAGAGATTGGAGACTGCAAGGGACTCACAAGAGAAAGTGTAGCCAGACAGCATCGGATGGTAATGTGTGGGATGACTCTAGTGGTGAGGAAGATGAAGAGAGCAAATGCGGAGCAGAGGATCAAATGGTGGAAGCTGTTGAGACAGCCGCTGGGTGGTTGTGAAGAAGTGTCAGATGACTGGGTAATTACAGCAACAGTGACCAGGGAGAAAGGTAGGGAGGTGTTTGGTATGTTATCTGGACAGAGGAACGATGATAAGGAGACTTGGTGGTGGAACGAGGAAGTACAAGAGACTATTCGGAGGAAGAGTTTTGGTGAGGAAGAAATAGGATAGTGAGAGAATGGAAGAAAGAAGACAGAAATACAAGGAGATGCAATGTAAAGCGAAGAGGAAGGTGGCAAGGCTAAGCAGAAAGTGTATGATGAGCTGTATGAAAGGTTGGACTCTAAGGAAGGAGAAAAGGATCTGTATTGACTGGTGAGACAGAGCGATCAAGTTGGTAAAGATGTGCAGCAGGTTAGGGGTAATAAAGGACAGGGATGTAAATGTACTAACAAGTGAGGAGAGCATGCTGAGAAGATGGAACGAGTACTTTGAGGAGCAGATGAATGAAAAAAATGAGAGGGAGAGAAGGGTGGAGGAGGTGGAATCTGTGAAATAGGAGGTTAGAGAGATTAGTAAAGATGAAGTGAGAAAAGCTTTGAAGAGGATGAAAAATGGAAAAGCTGCTGGTCCTGATGACACACAGGTAGAGGTATGGAAGTTTCTAGGAGAGAGGGAAGTGGAGTTTTTGACAAATCTGTTCAACATGATCTTGAGCAAGATGCCTGAGAAGATGCCTGAGGAATGGAGGAAAAGTGTACTGGTGCCAATCTTTAAGAACAAGGGTGATGTGCAGAGTTGTAGCAACTACAGAGGGATAAACCTGATGAGCCCCACAATGAAGATTTAGGAAAGAGTAGAGGAAGTGAGGCTAAGAGAAGCACTGATGATTTGTGAGCAGCAGTATGGTTTCATGCCACAAAAGAGCACTACATATGCCATGTTTGCTTTGAAAATGCTGATGGAGAAGTATAGAGAAGGTCAGAAAGAGTTGCATTGTGTGTTTGTCGGTCTAAAGAAAGCCTTTGACAGGGTGCCAAGGGAAGAACTGTGGTTCTGTATGAGGGAGCCTGGAGTGGCAGAGAAGTACGTCAGACTGGTGCAGTATATGTATGAGAGCAGTATGACAGTGGTGAGGTGCGCTGTAGGAGTGACGGATAGCTTCAAAGTGGAGGTTGGACTGCATCAAGTATCGGCCCTGAGCCCCTTCTCGTTTGCTATAGTGATGGACTGACAGATGAGGTCAGGCAGGAATCTCCATGGACGATGATGTTTGCAGATGACATTGTGATCTGTAGTGAGAGCAAGAAGCAGGTGAAAGAAAACCTGGAGGAGTGGATGTATGCACTGGAAACAAAAGGAATGAAAATCAGTTGTAGCAAGACAGAATACATGTGTGAATGAAAGGGAGGCAAGTGGAATAGTGAGGTTATATGGAATAGATGTGGAAAAGGTCCATAATTTATGTATTTAGAGTCAACTGTTCGGATTAACAGAGACTGTAGTAAAGAAGTGAAGAAGCGAGTTTGTCAGGGTGGGGTGGGTGGAGAAACGTGTCAGAAGTGATCTGTGACAAAACAGTAACAGCAAAAGTGAAAGGAAAGGTTTACAAGAAGCAGTGAGACCAGCAATGTTGTATGGTTTTGAGACACTGACCGAAATACAGGAGAAAGAAACTGAGAGGTGGCAGAGTTAAAGATGTTGGGATTCTCTGCCCTGGAAGTGACGAGGATGGAGATTAAGATTTGGAACAACCACATCAGAGGGACAGCACCTGTTGGACTTTTTTGGAGACAAAGTTAGAGAGGCCAGATTGGGATGGCCTGGACGTGTACAAAGGAGGGACAGTGCTACCAAGCAGGAGGCAAAGAGGAAGACTAGTGAGGAGATTCATGGATGTGATGAAAGAGGATATGGAGGGAGTTGGTGTGAAAGAAGAAGATGCAGAGGAAAGGGGGAGATGGAGGAGTATGATTCGCTGTGGCGACTCCTAGAAAAGCTAGGCAAAGCTGAAACAGGAATATATTAATTTCCAGTTTTACAAAACACTTATTTATAGCTGTGCCTGTGAACAATATAAATTATTACATCCTTACATACAGTATCTCCCTGACCCTGGTGTCAGTAAAACTTTTGTTTTTATTCAGAAGTTTAATACAAGTTATTCTAATGAGTAAACAATTTCTAAAACTCTGCAGGTTAATTACATAACATATGAAACAAAAAATCTATATAACAGCAGTATTATGATGTGAGGCACTATCATTACTATCACTATCAACACAAAAAAATCATGATGAAAAAGTTCATTTAAACTCAAATGATATCTAAACCATTTCTATTTGCTTCATTTTTTTTTCGTTTCGTTTCGTTTTCTGCCGCTTATCCGGGTCCAGGTCGCGGGGGCAACAGTTTGAGCAGGGAGATCCAGACATTCCTCTCCGCGGCCATTTCCACCAAATCCTCCGGGGGGACACCAAGACGTTCCCAAGCCAGCCAAGAGATATGATCTCTCCAGCGTGTCCTTGGTCTGCCCCGGAGTCTCCTTCCAGATGGGCATGCCCGAAACACCTCCCCAGGGAAACGTCCAGGAGGCATCGTGCCAGCTGCCCGAACCACCTCAACTGGCTCCTCTCAACGCGGAGGAGCTCTACAGAGCTCTACTCTGAGCCTCTCCTGGATGTCCGAGCTCCTCACCCTATCTTTAAGGCTGAGCCCAGCCACCTGGCGAAGGAAACTTATTTCGGCCGTTTGTATTGGCGATCTCATTCTTTCAGTCACTACCCAGAGTTTATGACCATAGGTGAGAGTTGACCGCTTTAGCGTCCGCATCACTGCCGACACTGCCCCAATCCGTCTGTCAATCTCCTGCTTCATTTTCCCCTCACTCATGAACAAGACCTCGAGATACTTGAACTCCTCCACTTGGGGAAGCGACTCTCCCCCGATCTGGAGTGGGCAATCCACCCTTTCCCGGCTGAGAACCATGGCCTCAGATTTAGAGGTGCTGATCCTCATCCCTGCCACTTCCCACTCGGCTGCAAACCGTCCCAGTGTGAGCTGGAGGTCACTGTTCAATGAGACCAACAGGACCACTTCATCTGCAAATAGCAGAGACAGAGTCCGGAGGCCACTGAACTTGACTCCCTCCGCCGCTTGGCTGCGCCTAGAAATTCTGTTCATAAAAATTATGAACAGAACCGGTGACAAAGGGCAGCCTCAGCGGAGACCAACCTTGACTTAAAATGGGTCTGACTTACTGCCAGCAATGCGAACCAAGCTCTGGCTCCGACAATACAGAGATTGAATTGGCCGTAACAAAACGCTATCCACTCCATACTCCCGGAGCACCCCCGACAGGACACCTTGAGGGACACGGTCATAAGCCTTCTCCAGATCAACAAAACACATGTGGACTGGTTGGGCAAACTCCCATGCCCCCCCCAGTACCATCGCGAGGGTATAGAGCTGGTCCAGTGTTCCACGGCCAGGACGAAAACCACATTGCTCCTCTTGAATCCGAGGTTCAACTAGCAGCCGGACCCTCCTCTCCAGCACCCTGGAGTAGACCTTCCCAGGGAGGCTGAGGAGTGTGATCCCCTGGTAGTTGGAACACCTTCTGGTCCCCCTTTTTGAAAAGGGGAACGACCACACCTGTCTACCACTCCAAAGGCACAGTCCCCAATGTCCAAGCAATGTTGCAGAGGCGTGTCAGCCAGGATAGCCCTACAACATCCAGAGCCTTGAGGAGCTCGGGACGAATCTCATCCACCCCCGGGGCACTGCCGCTGCGGAGTTGTTTGACAGCCCCAGCGACCTCGACCCCAGTGATGAGAGAGCCCAGCCCGAAGTCTTTCAGCTCTGCCTCCTCCTCAGAATGCGTGTTGGTGGAATTGAGGAAATCATTGAAGTATTCGTTCCACCGCTGAACTATACACTCAGTTGAGGTTAGCAACTCCCCTCACACTGAAGACCGTCTGGACGGGGTTCCGCTTTCCCCTCCTGAGCCGTCAGTTTGCCGGAATTTCTTCTGTGCCGACTGGAAGTCTTGTTCCATGGCCTCACCAAACTCCTCCCACACCCGGATTTTTGCCTCAGTGGCCACTTGAACCGCAGATCGTCTGGCCTGCCGGTAGCTGTCTGCTGTCTCGGGAGTCCCATGATGGCATAATTGAGAAAGATTCAGCAATTAATAGGTGAAGAGCAGAGATGCACCACAAATACAGACATTTATAGACATTTGAATCTAGTGTCAGACAAGACAATTTCCAGGGTCATGTTATGAAAAACCGACTTTATTTTTAGAGTTGCATTGGTCACCTACTGTTATCAATATTAATACTCATAGCTCATCAGTAAATCAGGCGATCTGAAGCAAAGAGCTCTCTGGAGATATCTGATATCATATTCAGCATTTATTGATTAAAAAAGCACAGTCTGAGAATACTTGGCCAAGCTAATTAAATGCGGGGGGAAATTCTTGGATACTGAGATCTATGAGAGTATGGATTTAAGGAGTGTTGTGGCAACTGAGACTGGGGTTTCCTGTTAAAAGAAAAGTCTGCGCTCTTCTAGCCCGCACTTGCCGGGCTGTGACCTCCTGTTTTCTGAGAAATGGCTTGTCTTCATGCATAGGCATAAAGGTCACATAAAGTGCATTAACAAAGCATAAGAGCAAGTTTCCATTACAGGAGCAATAATGGTACTGCTGTAATGGAACAGATCAATATCAAAACAGAATTTTCCAGTTAATCAAAGCAGTGAAATTGCTGTCCCATTAACTATGACCACCAGTTTTAAATAAATGTTCACCAGATAGTTTACTTGTAGCAGTGCTCTCATGATTTGGCTGTTTGTTGGTATGTAAAGTAGAGGGCTAATTGCTGAAAAAATAATCTGAGAAGGTTGATGTTACTTTAGACAGGCCACAGAACTCAAGCTCAGCTCACAACCCCAGCTACCTTTTCAATGTCAGCCCACACTGTTAAAGCTGCTTAGAGTTGCTTTTACTCGCTTTCACTCTTTCTGCTTCCTCTTACCTACGTCAAAAACAACTCCATTTTTTATGCTGAGTCTGACTTAATCACTGTCATTTCTGTTGTGATTGATGCTTATAATCTATATTCTAACGGGATAAGCAGTGGAAAACGGATGGATGGAAGGTGCTGTGCAGTGGGTTTAACAGCACATCTTCTAATAAAGTCAGCACTTGACAGAGTCTCGATCCATTCTTATCATCAGAATAATTTTAGTACAGCTTTAACTTGTCTTGCTTCTTCTGTGTAACATCCATGTACACTATCTTAATGGCTTGATCTTTTCTGACATTGGCTGCTTTTTCTTATTGATGTGGATTTTACAAGACAGTATAACCAGCTCCAGTCAATGCTGTGACCGAGTTGAGATCAATTGGTTTGGTCAGATCAATTCAACCTCAGCAATCTGAGTGATTTGCTCTACTCCTCAATGCAAATATTTACATAAGAGCAGTTGTTTAAGTCAATTACAGTAAGATTGGATTCACTGGAAATGATAATTGAAGTGTTTGTATTTTCTTTTTTTATCACTGAAGCAGATGAGTCAGAATAGCTTCCATCCTCCAGCCAGTCCATACTAATGTGTTACTACACATTAATTTTCGCAATATGATCCTTGCGCCTAAAAAACAGAGATAAATGTGTGAATATTTAAGACACGTAATTTTAGTACCGTTCTTGCTGATAACCAAGGCATCAACATTTCTTTGCACCCGACTGTTTGAATACCGTCTAGCTATCCAGTTTCCTGGAGTTTCCCTGTTATCGGTATGTTAAAGCATAGGGAACAATAATACAAGTATTAAGGATGCATTTGTGCTTCCAATTTAATGTATCACAATATGTTGCAGTACTCTGTTCTCTTTTCTCTAATTTTTTCAAACTAAAAACAAAAAATGGAGCTAAAAAACAACTTGCTGTGTACCACTCTGGTGGTCTAATAGTTTCATCACTTGAAATTTATAATTCAGTGGCTAGATTGTGCCAATACAACGTGATTAAAATTTTCCAAAAACAATTCATAAGAAACATTTTTGTTTTAGCAGTGTCACTGAACAATGATCATCAATCACAGAACATCTGCCATAATCATAAGAAAATATTAAGCTACATTCATCTTATATTCTAATTGTGTCACTCATTTGTGTCAAATAGTAAACAAAAATTGCTATAACAATAACATGCTATGTTAACACTCAACAAGGCAAAACAGGAAAAAAGCTTTTATTTTTGGATGATTTTAGCAAACTTTAGAATGTGCAAATGTATTGACTAGAACCTGTCCATGGTTTACATGGACATGGACAAACCCCAAATTGCTCCTGATGCTGTGCCATCAGTGTATTAATGGTTAACGCTCTTGATGAGCAGGTGGCGCCTGCAAGGAAGTCACTGCCACCAGTGTATGAATGTGTGTGTGAATGGGTGAATGCAAAACCTGTGGTGTAAAGCGCTTTGAGTGGTCAACAATGACTAGAAGAGCGCTATATAAAATACAGGACATTTACATTTACCTCGCCTGGACCAGCTAAGGTAGACTCTAACTCCCTGAGACCCTGCGAAAGACAAGCTGTAATAATCAATGGATGCCCTGATGATTTACTGCAGGTGGATGACCTGAGAGTTGCCCAAATTTAAGACAGTGCATCTTGATCACCCTTCTGCATGTTGGCTTCAGTATAGGTCTTAAATCCCTCTTCCCTATTTATATCAGGTTGGACTCACCCATAGAAGTAGACCTAAATGTTTTTCCTCAAATATGGTTCTGTTTTTTTAGGTAGTTCTTATCATACTCATGTATATTCAAATGTTCATTTTTCTGAACAGTTTTAATTAGTTATTTAATGCTATAAACACAGGTTGAACTGGCATGATTGACAGTTGGTGTGACGTACAGAGTCTGGACCCACAAGCGGACACAGGAAACTCAGGGGTTAAAGTACAAAATAAAGATTTATTTAACAGAAACAAGAATCAAAACCGAACTGAGTAGCAATGAACACCAGGGCAGGACATGGCTGTGGTGGCTGAGCTCTCCAGTCCCGGCAGGGCTGGAACAACAAAACAATGATTAACAAAGGGCGCAGGAAACTCCTGGAAGATGTGAAGACAAAGTACAAACAAAAGATCGCTAGGAAGGCTGAGCAAAGTATTGAACAGAAAATTTCTAGTAACACTAGGAACCACAGGATCAAAGTAGCAACAAAAAGTCACGAGAGCAGAACTAGGAGACTCGGACAAGAAAAACATGGAAACAGAGAGTTCAAAAGTCTCAGGATGTAGGGAGCGGTCGAGGTTTACCTTACTGGAAACAAGACGTTCTGGAGACGAGCAGATCAGGATCTGAGTCTTATATACAGCCACTGATGAGGAATCAACAGCTGCAGGTAGTCAGCTCTGCACACATGAACCGCTTTAAGTCTTGAAATGAAGTAACACAAAACCGAAACACAACTACCAAACTAAAAGCAGAGGGCAGAACCATGACAGTTGGGGTCATTATTCACCAAACTCAGTAGCACTCTGCTGGTTGCTACTGCTTAGTCTCTGACTCCAAATTAATTTGTCAGTGCGCGATGGCAACACTCATATCCAGCATATATATTGCATAATTTTTATACAAGGGGGAGAGCAAGTGTCTGTGAATATTAAAAGATTCCCTCCGATGAAATCTACACATTTGATCTTACTAAGGTGTCCATATAGTGTTTTTTGTTGTTGTTGTTATTTTTTACATACTACGACACACATCATGACCAAAATAAGCAGTCAACATTATGTTGTTTTAATTTCTTTTTTTTTCTCATTTCTAATTTCTATGAGCTTCAAATCAGACTCTTCATCAAACAAGGATCACTTCACCAGTAGAACATCTCTCCACTTTTAAGGACTGGTTAAGTTGACCCGGGCACATCAGCTCAGCACGGCATGGCTTAACGCATAATTGACTTTAAAGTGTTGAAAGTATTTTGTCTTTCTATTGTTGAACAGTATTGTTGTGACTTTAGTCAGGTTATTAATAAGTGGATTAGCCACAATTATAAATTAAGGTTAGTTAGCTGACACAGACTCAGAGTATTGCATGCAACTAACTATCTTTTTTTAACTTGGAACCACGTCCTTACACATACACAATGGTCTGAGCCCTCAGTAACAAGGGAATGTTTGGTCTGACATTCAAACAGCTTTCCGCCATTATGCCTTTGTTAAATATCCATTGGCCTCAGCAGCCATTTTGATTCTCTTTTATACAGACACACGTGCACATGTATATAAATGTATATAATGATTTTTAATGATTCATGTATAGACACTTTTGGATAAACATGCTGTGTGTTTAATGCTGCACAAGAGTGAATTTTGCCAACCTCTACACTGTCAAGAACTCCAACTAGCTGTTGATGAGGGGATGTTGGTTGTAGTTATTAAGTTAATTACTAAGCATAATTCCAAATTCACAGTTTAATAGATTTTATGAGACTGATTTATTAAACTGACTATTTTTTCCCTTCTTTATAGGTGGTGCCCCAAGTTAATCCAATGTAAATTAGATTTTACTAATCTAATAATCATTAGTTATCAATGATAATTATAGATTAATTGTGGTAGCCAAATTAAACCACTTAGATGTCATCTTGTATTGTTAATATAATTGGCGATCTATGTGAACAGCCACACTGTCAACATACCTGAGCCCCAAGATTTATTTCTATTAAAAATTATATTTCAGTTTCACAAAGAAATTTTCAGCATTCTTTTGCTTGTTTGCTTGTTGTTTAAACCTGTTTTAGAAGTATAAACTATTCTTGATTGCAGTTTTGTCTGAGAAAACCGGGGACAAAGTGGACATCTGTTTCTTCCTGAAAATGTCTTTAAGACAGAAGATATTTTTTTCTCATTTACATAAAAAAGGATATGTGCATTGTTTTCAAGTTTGTAAAATTTCTTTCCCAACCTAGTCCCTGCATAAATTTAATGAAGAAAAGTTAACAGAAATTATAATATTTTGTCCCATTTCTTGAATAATTTGTCTTATTTCTCATTTTACAACAAAAAAAACACTTTCAATCATAATTGTGAGCAAAAAATAAGTATTTAGTGAATCATTACATCCCCATTCCATCCCTCAATGCCATGGCTGAGGATGTCTGCTTTCATCCTGCAGACCATTAATGACGGTCAACTAAACAAAGTCTGACTGCTCGGGTCTTCTATTTAGAAAACTTAAGGAACCAATCCTGCTGCCTTGAGGGGGTGGTGCTTAACATTGTAGAAACAAAACTCTGCACTGTGATGAATCAACTTGCAGTGAGCTTGTACAAGTAGCTCTTCCTCTACCTCCTCTTCTCCTGGGAATCGATGAATGGTTTGAACATGTATGACTGAATTACTCTAGAACTTGTCACTGTGCAGTGTAGAGTAGACTAATTTAAAAGTTGAAAGATGACAACGTGAGCTCCAGCGAGCTCTGGGCAAAATGTACAGCAAAGACGGGGCAGGGTTAAAGTAGCAAATTCATTGATTCCCACACCTTGATGAAGGATTTCCTTCTCATGAAAAGTTTTGCTTTTCAAAATATACGCCTTATTGCATAATCAGTATTGTATTTATTGTTAAATTATGCAAGAAGGGAAAGACAAAGGGAGGCAGATTGGGGATGAAGGACAAGAGAGAGAGAATAGCTACACAACAACCTAAAAAAAAGCAAAAAAACAACCATAGCAGTGATTCCTACAAGAACATGGTTATCATAAATGCTGAGCAAAATTATTTTGTGTGTGTGTGTGTGAGAGAGAGAGAGAGAGAGAGAGAGAGAGAGAGAGAGAGAGAGTGTGTGTGTGTGTGTGTGTGTGAGTGAGAACTTATCACAGGCTGTGGTGGGGAGTGAGAATGGGGGGCACTGCAATGCCATTCTGGCCCCAGGAGCAGACAGGCAGACAGGAATCCATAATGCCAGAGGACCCAACAGCCCCAACAGAACAGGAAAGACCCAAAGCCACAAGCCCTAGGAACAACCACCTGTCCAGAGGGCAGCAGGGGGCCAAAAATTAAGCAACGCCCAACTAAGGCTAACCTACCCAAGCACACATGGTGAAAAGCACTGAAACCCCAGACCCGACCTAACAACCAACAGAAAGCAAGGCAGGAATGGTGCCATGGGTCCACTTTTGATAACTCACAATGGGCCAGATCCTTACAGTTCAGTACCACAAGTGTCCTGTCTTCTGCATTTATCCCCCTTAAATTTAAGTCCCATAATCAATTCTGGGGACCTCAGTTAAACACACAGGCTTTGATAGTTGTGTTCTTGAAAAGTGTTGTGCTTCTGCCGCTTTCTGTGGCTATTTTATGGTTGTCAAATGGTAACACTTCACAGCACTGTTTAGAGTGTGGCCAACTCCTCAGTAAGGCAAGTAGCTATTGGCTGTACTTAAAGTCACTAGAAGTCGCTAAATGACGTCATCACCAAATTTCCATATTTTACCATGTGCATGTAATTGTAATGGATGCATGCGCGATTCATTTGCAGTCTGGATGCGGAAGTGTGAGGACTGGACTGCCTGTGAGTGCTTTGGGATGGGGGACTGGCCCACGGCAGCACCCGCTGCTCGTTGAGAAGTGTAAGAACGATACATGTTTTCACAACAGTCTCCAAAAGTCTCCAATAACACCAGAAAAAATTGCTAGATTTGTCACTAGTCACTTTTTTGAAAAGGAGTCGCTAAAGGGGTCTGAATATCCGACAATATAGCGTCAAAGTCGCTAAGTTGGCAACACTGACTGTTTATAAGCAACATAGCCATTGACAAATTTATTCTTACTGTCTATAATCCCACAAAACACAAAACTCCCACACGTCCCACTTGGACTACAATGTTGTGTTATTCTCATGTGTAATTCGCCTCTGGCCGTGTTTGCTTTGATTACCTCTATTTTAATTTAGCTAGCAGTGAGCTGACATCACAGTTGCATCAATGACATTTTGCCTGGATGTGCTTTAATTTCTGGTGTCTTCTGAAAAACAACCAACAATATACAGTATATATCTATATATTTTCGACTGCTGCTGACCTGCAGTCTGCAGTTTATTTGTACTCTTGCCTGTACTCAGAGTCTACAGTGTAGATGTCCCAGAGTTGCCAGTACTTTGAAGACAGTACCCACCCTGCCCAAACGGAGAGCTGGCCCAGAGGAGCACAGCCCCTCCAAACAGGCAGACAGGCACCATGTCTGGTTAACTCAGAGCACAGAGCCCCAGACCCACCCACAACTGAGAGACATCCTAGTCCTGGCCCAAAGCTCACCAACCTCCCAACCCTCCAGCACCACTCCAGTGCAGTGTTCCAGGAGTACTGGAGAGAGAGACGACAGTTAATACACAACCAAATAGGAACAATCTTGAGACAAGCACTGAGCGTAAGCTACCACTTAAGTGGATTCAACGGACCGGGCGATGAGTCGGTGAAGAGGCGGGATAGATATACTGCAAGCTGATGAATTGATGAGGCAGGTGAACAGACTGGGACAGGGGATGAGCTGATTGCAGATAGGAGTGTAGAACCAGGAGCCAGGAGAGCCACGCCCACGCCAACACACACACCCACACAAACAAAACAAACACAGAGAGATAGACAGGGGAGCACTGGAAAAACAAGGAAAACCCTAGGGAATTGTCCGGTACCATAACATTAATGACAAATGCAACTGCATTCATTCGTTTTGGCTGTGTTAAAAATATAAGCCATTTTGTAAATGTTCTATATTTGAATATCTACTAATTAAGTTCAATTTATATGGATGTAATGGTCAATGCCAAGCAAGACATAACTTTTGCAGTCTGCAAATTAAGAGATACTAATTTAACTTTTACTACATTAAAATGAGATGTTTTAATAAAGTTTAAGAAGATGTGATTCCTCTAAACATTTTGTTTACCGTGTTAATCTCTTCTCATCAAGCATCTGTGAGATATACTCGCAAACAAGTCCAATAAATTACTATAATCTGCAGCATATGATCTGCAGCTAATTTCTTGGTGCCAGATACCACAGTACACCTTCAGAGGTCTTATGAAGTCAATGCCAAGAGAGGTCATCGCGATTAGGTGGTTAAAAGGATACCTACACATTAATATACCGGTTGTTTTCATGTTATGGCTGTTTAATGCAGTTAGCTAAATAAATTGAGCACATCTGCATGTGACACATTTCAGAGATCTGTCAGTCTATTGGCTCTGTTCCATCTGGTCTTGTACAAAAATGAGGTGTTTTTATCTTTTTAAGGAGCGGTCCTCTGATAGACAATGAACCCACTGCCACAAATACCGAGTATGAAATGCCATTATTGTACAGCAGGAGCAGAATACAAGGCTGTTATCAGCATGTCACTACTCTTAACACTCTGCAACAGTTTTCTAGCCTATAAGGCACATTTTAAATTGGCTGAAGGAGGCATGCTTCCTCTTGAGTTGTGACAATTTAAATAAGCATGTCTCTCACTAGAACACCTCAAAATATTCTGTGTTTGTGGGCTCTGCGGCTGAGTAAAGAGTAAGTGCAAGTTCTTGTTCTTGTGTTATAAGTAGAGGAATGGTAAACTTTAAGAAAACCTTTTCTCATTTGGGGATCCATCAAAGCTCCAATAGATAAAACTGGGCCTGTATTGCGAGGAAGTGTGTCATGCTCCCCGGAGAGTCCTGCTAATAACATTAGTGGAAAAGGAGTAAACAATAAACTCTATCTTTAAACACAGGATGTCACTCACACATCTGATTCCCTCACAGAGACAACAAAGACAATATCAATGGAGGAAAGAGAACGTTTTCTCGACTACATTCATAGACATCTTGTTAGTAGATTTGAACTGCTAACCCTGTGATATGAAATTGTGCATACAGCTTATATCCATTGTTAGGATGTTTCTTCCAGCTGGTAACATTTGCTGGGGGAGCTGGGTGTTTGGAAACAACCTTGTTTTACAAAGCACTGCGGTTCTAACAATGCAGCATTAGATGCTACAAAAAACAGGCCCGGTTACACAAATGATACACTTTAATTATTGCAAGAATGAGATCGCGAATACAAGTGGCTCAAATGAGTTTCCTTTGCAGGGTGGCTTGGCTCAGCCTTAGAGATAGGATGAGGAGCTCCGACGTCCAGGAAGACCTTGGAGTAGAACCACTGCTCCTCCACATCGAGAGTAGCAAGTTGAGGTAGTTCGGGCATCTGGTCAGGATGTCTCCTGGACGTCTCCATGAGGGGTGTTTTGGGCATGCCCATCCGGCAGGAGACCAGTGGCAGACCGGGGACAAGCTGGACAGATTATATCTCTCGACTGTCATGGGAACGTCTTTGTGTCCCCCCAGAGGAGTTAGTTGAAGTGGCCGGGGAGAGGTTACTGGATCTTCCTTCTCAGACTGTTGCGCCCGTAAACCGAACTCAGATAAGCAGCAGAAAACGAACCAGCAAATATCTGAACTGCAAGGCTCCTCAGAAGACTTTCGTCTTCATAACATCTCATCACTTATGCATTTATATGTACTAAATATTGTGCATGATAAGGGTAAGTTACACATATTCAAGATTGAAGTCTTAAAATGTATGTATCAAGCCAGTCCCTGCTATAAGTCAAGCAAGCTACAACTTCAGTCGTACAAAAATTCTGATAATCTGAGTTAAAAGATACTGGCTACAGAAAAGTAGAGGTTCATTTCAAGATTAATATAAAATATTTCAGCCTGCTTACACATTTAAATTTGTAGCAGTAATGACATTTTGTGGCCTCCAGATTTAACAACAATGTGACATGAGACTGGGATAGTTGCACAAGAGAGTGAGATTAATCAAAAATTGT
>KV751349.1:623065-639010 GCA_001698575.1 Mola mola | reverse complement strand
CTGAGGCAAAAACCCGGGTGTGGGAGGAGTTTGGTGAGGCCATGGAACAAGACTTCCAGTCGGCGCCGAAGAAATTTTGGCAAACTGTTCGGCGACTCAGGAGGGGAAAGCGGAACCCCGTCCACACGGTCTTCGGTGTGGGAGGGGAGTTGCTGACCTCAACTGAGTCTATAGTTCGGCGGTGGAAGGAATACTTCGAAGATCTCCTCAATCCCACCAACACGCATTCCGAGGAGGAGGCAGAGCCGGAGGACTTTGGGCTGGACTCTCTCATCACTGGGGTCGATGTGACAGAATTATGGAATAGAATTTCTAGGCGCAACCAAGCGGCAGAGGGAGTCAAGTTCGGTTGCCTCCGGATTCCGTCTCTGCTATTTGCATATGATGTGGTCCTGTTGGCCTCATCGAACAGTGACCTCCAGATCTCACTGGGACGGTTTGCAGCCGAGTGTCAAGCGGCAGGGATGAGAATCAGCACCTCTAAATCTGAGGCCATGGTTCTCAGCCGGAAAAGGGTGGATTGCCCACTCTGGGTCGGGGGAGAGTCGCTTCCCCAAGTGGAGGAGTTCAAGTATCTCGGGGTCTTGTTCACGAGTGAGGGGAAAATGGAGCGGGAGATTGACAGACGGATTGGAGCAGCGTCGGCAGTGATGCGGACGCTGAAGCGGTCTGTTGTGGTGAAGAGAGAGCTGAGCCAGAAGGCAAAGCTTTCAATTTACAGGTCAATCTACGTCCCAACTCTCACCTATGGTCATGAGCTCTGGGTAGTGATCGAAAGAAGGAGATTGCGAATACAAGCAGCCGAAATGAGCTTCCTTCGCAGGGTGGCTGGGCTCAGCCTTAGAGATAGGGTGAGGAGCACGGACATCCGGGAGGAGCTCAGAGTAGAGCCGCTGCTCCTCCGCGTTGAGAGGAGCCAGTTGAGGTGGTTCGGGCATCTGGTCAGGATGCCTCCTGGACGTCTCCCTGGGGAGGTGTTTCGGGCATGCCCATCCGGGAGGAGACCCCGGGGCAGACCAAGGACACGCTGGAGAGATTACATCTCTCGGCTGGCTTGGGAACGTCTTGGTGTCCCCCCGGAGGAGTTGGTGGAAGTGGCTGGGGAGAGGAGTGTCTGGATCTCCCTGCTCAGGCTGTTAACTCCGCGACCCGCACCCAGATAAGTGGCAGAAAACGAAACGAAACGAAACGAAACGAGATTGTGCTGAAAACGTCTGTTCAGAAGCATTCGTGCAAGCTGAAATAGCAGGTAATGGACAAATGCAAGGGTATCGATAGTTACACTTGCGTTAATTTAGAGGGGATATATAGTATTACAAGACACAATAAGACAGTTGATCAAGTTGTTTGATCCTTTATGTGTGGAACTCAGGCGGTGCCGAGTCTGAGACTTTTCTCTTGAAATTGTATTTCAACATTATTCTTTATATTTTATTTTTTTTCCTCAAAGTTCATAATAAAATAAAGTTTTCTTTTTCACAGAATTTTTTCTAATGCCTGGCCCTAACAAACACATATTTTAATAAAAAGTACATGTTTAAAAAAAAAAATAGCTTTTGCATTTGTTTATTGGCCTGCCAATTCAAATAGTACCACAAAATACACACCTGTATTTGAATACAGAAGAAACAACTTTTTAGTTTATCCTAAGACAAAAAAAAAAAGTTACATGTCATGAAGACACTAACATTACATCTGTAACAATTTAGCCGTGAATATGCAACTGGTTATATGACCCAAAATCAGTCCTTTTTATGTCTATTTTCTAGTTGATCCTGAACACTGTTTTTCTTCTTACTACCATCATCGACAAGATAATTTATTATTTATTAACCCTCCATGACAGTCGTCTTGTCTGCTGGCTTTTGTTCATGTGCATGCATTCCAGTCATGTTTTAAGATACAAGTAGAGGGCTCCAATAAACAGGTTCAAAACAGCTAGCCCATGTGATATGCAGGTATTTGCAGTTATGCACATTATTAAAGCACAAGAGATCGGAAAACACAGTAAAAAGTCACTACAGCAATTATCATTATTATTAAGTTGCAAACACAGGTCAAGCAATGTAACTTAAGGCAGAAAAAAACGTGCAAAAAGAGACTCTTGTTATCTGTCCTCTCTCCCCAACCTAAACACAGTTGCTTCACTTTCACAGGTTTTCTCAAAGAACAGTCATCAAGGGCTGTCATTTTCAGATTTTCAATGCACATTTGTCACAGCAAAAAGAATTGCAGCCATATTCTGGCAATATCTAACTTTGATTCAATTCATCAAAGTTTGTTCTTGTCTTTTTATGTTTTCTTTTTTTTTTTTTAAACAAATCACACTCAGCTTTTGTGGAGCACTTGGTCAGTATGGTTGGTATTTAATACCTTGGGAATGAGACAGGCAGCAATATGCTATAAAAATACCAAAAACATAACCAGGTTACAGAGCTACTCTCTGTCTATCATGATTATAAAATAAATGAAAAGCTAAAAAGCAGCTAATGAGCTGCAGATCCATACGTTGACCTTTCAAAGCACTTTACATTACAAGACTCCATTGACCCATGCACACACACACACACCGATGATGCAGCACCATGGGCAATTTGGGGTTTCGATCTTGCTCAAGCTCAATCCAACATGTAGCCTGAGGCCTAAAATCAGACTACTAATGTTCGAATCACTGGATGATTATTCCAACACCTAAACCACAGGCGCCCCAAAAATTGAAACTATTTGTGTAAGTACTGTCTTTGCCAGCAGAGGGAGAGAGAGAAGAGAGCCAATGCACGATTGAATTGAACACACAATTTATCTATCCTTCTATCCCTCTGTTCTTTTAAGTGTCTGCAGCTATAATGTGTTTTCTAGATACTAAAGTGCCTGCTACTTTAAGCCAAAACAATTTATTCATGTCATTTTTTGTTTAATTCTTCAATTCATTCATCAATTCGACATAAGACCAATATATTATATAACTTATGTCCTTAACCATTAATGCCCATTTCTTTTCAGTTGTGACTTAAACGGACGTGACTCTCGGACAACTCTTACCTGCTTCGTCCCTGTTCAGAAAGGCTATACAAGCAACAGTAATCAAATCCATGCCTTTTTTTCTTAAGAGCCAAGTGCTGTTGAGTTAGACACAGTGAGATCATTGCCAGATGACAGTCGAATTGGATTTCAAAATAAAAATGAAAACTGTAGTGGAACAAAAAATGGAAACATTTGGAAGAAGCCTATACTGTAAAGTGTTAACAGTCAGAGACAAAGAGTGCAGAAATATATCTTATGTATTGTATAAATACAGTATATCAGGATTCAAGCAAGTGCCCAGATTTCAACTTCTTAGTTCATATTTACGATCTTGTTACATTTGAGCAAGATACTATATAGTTTAAGTCGAAATATAAAAACACCTTAAGCATTAATGTAAAAGGATGCAAATTTTTGTTTGTATTTTTTTAATTCAAAATACAGATCAGTTTTGAAAAATGTGGTGCATTTACTTACAGGTAACAAACTATGGTTTTTGAGCTTTAAGTGTTCGCTGGTCTTGGACCAGCTTGAGAATAGAATAGTCTTTATTGTCATTGCAGAACACATGTTGTACCGTGCAATGAAATTTTGTACAAAAACAAGGCTTGACCAAGTGGTAAGGCCTGCTGAAAATAGAATCAACTCTTTGGTGGTCCTCCACACAAAAGTTTTTTCAAAAAGGCAAAAGACGTGCGCTATGCCAGACCCCCCCAGGTAAGCTTTTCTAGTGGGCCACAAGGGGATGGGGTACTGCAAATGATCTAATTATTCTTTGTGTGTAATTTTCAAACATAGGTTTTATCTTTCTATCTAAATGTGTGTGTAGAAATGCTAATATTGATCAAAATGATAATATTACATATATTGCAAATTTAAAGCACCAGTTTAAATATCACCAGGCAAAAGTTTTCTACTGCCATTAGGGATTGTGTCTGCAAGAGCTAGCTAATTTTCCCTTGGATTGCAGTCGCAAAAAAAATTTTTGTAAAAAAATACATAATGCTAAACATAATCTTCAACATAATGCTAAATAGTGACGTTGAACTGAGAACGCAATGGTGAAATCCTTCCCGGGCTCAGTATATATATATATATACTGATATTGATATTGATATTTTGTCAATAATACATGCATGATAATAAAAATATGTAAATATGAAATATGTAAATCATGCAAAGCAGGTGTTAGGCTTTCTTTTACTTATCAGAGCATCTGATTGCCTTTTCAGTAATCTTTCTCAGCATTTATTAGCTCATCTATTTTTTCTTTATTTAACTTTTTTTTTTTCTTAGTAGTGGTTTTTAACATTTTCTGAGTCAGTACTTGTAATTGTGTCTACCAAAGACAACCGTGTAGTTTTTTGGGGGGGTAAAACAGCACAACTACTCTCTTAATAATCACTCTAAATAATTAACACTCATCAATGATCCCAGTGATTCGGTGAAAATGTTAACAGTTTGTGGTAATCACGGTATTATTTTGACAGTTCGGTCAGGAAGTTGTATGTTTGCACTGTGCTTGATGTTTGAGGATTCGCAGAAGGAGACAGAGTTGAACAACGGCAAGGGAAAGGAGGAAGATCGACGGTACCGAGGGTCATAGGGATGTACAGTAAACACAGACAGAAAAATGTCCAAATATTGCCGACAAAACGTGGATATCTGTTCGTATTTCTTTCTCTTCTGTTGCTCAGCGGCACACTTGAACCAGCCAGCGGAAACACTGGAGCGCAAGGTAAAGAACACAAAGCGCATGGTGGAAAACTTCTTACATATACTAGTTGGAGCATTGAAGCCCCGCAGATAAAGGTTTAGGAAAGGTTTAAAGTTTGTCATCCAGTAACCGGGTTTTGGTTGTCGAGTGAAATATTTTGTATGATAGCGATGAAACTTTTCCTTCGAATAATTTGCCTTAAAAAAAGAACGAAAATCACGTTTATAAATCCTGTAATTTAACGCCGCGTTGGTTATTAGGCAAATGCGCAAACCAAGCGAACCACAATACCTTTTTGGAAAAGGATTCTTTATTAGATTTAGTCATCAGATTTTCATACCCTGCTCACAAGACACAAACACATACCCACTACATGACACTGTCACTGTGTGACTCCCACAACTGCCCTCATCTTAAATTGAGAAGTGTGGACTTCAAGGGGTCAAAACATTATTGAGCATTTAATTTAATGCAGAAATTAGCTAAGTATATCAGTTGTTCTAAATATAAAGAGTCACATTTCATTATTTGCTATTGTCTCACTGTATCCGTGGAAAGAATAAATCTTGAGTTTTCAAATGCGATTCGGCGAGCATCGCGTAATCCAAGCGTATATCGGAGAGCAACATCCCGTCAACCAAATTAAAAAAAGAACCCATTTTCAGTTTAGTACGTTTTAAGCCAAAATACTAGTTCAAGTGTATTAAGGTTTAAATAGTAATTATTTGTTGTGTATCAAAAATAGTGTCTTCACCCAAACTCAGCCCGTTCCCCTGTGTATGTGTTTGTCCTTAAAAGGCATACGTTTAGAAAAATACTGAATCTGAGGGCTGATACAGTAGAGTAGCCCAGACTTCAGATGGCTGTGTTCAGCCTTTCCACCAGTCTCAGCCAGCCAGATAAAGGTCAGCTTGTGTGTGATAATGGCTGGTATTAAGATGCATCATGCTGCACAGTCATGTGAAGTGAAGTGAACAAGACTGACTATTCAAAAAAGATGTTCCAAGTTAATGTAGTTGACAAACCTTGTTGGTGTGTTTGTTGCTTCTGTGCTGTAAGATGCAACACACTAGTCCTGCAACTACAGACATTTTGTAAATCATACCTGCTGCATCAGGTTTGAAGCTTTAGTTTGTGGCAATGACTGATTGGAGAACTTTCTTCTTTTTGTAAAAAATGTTTATTCTACATGCAGTATACACTTTTTAAATGAATTGATGATTTTATCCCTGTGGGCTTATGTTTGTTTATTAACTTATTTTGAGTCACTGCAGCCATACTAGTTCTTAAAACATGAGATTTATAATGACTGTTTGTATGCAGGAGTTTACAATTACACTACTTCATATGTTGTCATTGTAACCTGATCAGAGGTCATAGGTTGTCTACAGCTACAGCTTGTGGATATTCAGTTGCTCAAAGACACTTCAACAGATGAGCTGGTAGTACATTAATGCCTCAGTTTTTATCTTTCTTTGACTTGAAAAAGATCTTCTCTTCAAGCAAAGTTGTTATATGGGGGATTGCAGTTTGGAATGAATATCTGTTCAAGTCCGTGGTGTACCTTGCAGCTTTATGAGCATTAGGAATCAAAGGTGTGAGGAATTATCATCATTATTTGTACTCTGCATCATCTTTGCATTCATTTTCTACCGCTTATCTTCTTAGGGGTTGTGGGGGGGGAGGCCTATCCCAGTATCAACGGGTGAAGGCGGGGTACACACTGAACAAGTCGCCAGTTCATCGCAGGGCTCACACATCACTCAGTCTTTTCATATTAAATTAATTACCAGAATTAATAACTTTTGTTTAAATGTCGATGAAAAATGTTTATTTCGTTGGTCACAATTTGTACAATACTGTGGGAGGAAGAGACAGGAAGCAGTTCTCAGCAGTGTAAACCCTTCTATGACATTGAAACAAATTAGGCAAATGTGTTAATTGTGATACCACCTTTCCTGTAGGAAAGGGTGTTACAGGTCTCGGTGTGAGAACCCATAAACAGTTAAGAATATGGCTTTTGGAAGGTTATATTAAAGGCCTGTTGAAACAGGACAGAAAGAATGGTGCAGTGGTTAGCACTGTCGCCTCACAGCAAGAAGGTCATGGGTTCGATTCTGGGTCAGGTCGTTTCTGTATGGAGTTTGCATGTTCTCCCTGTGTCTGCGTGGGTTCTCTCTGGGTACTCCGGCTTCCTCCCACAGTCCAAAAACATGCAAAACTGGGGGTAGGTTAATTGGTCACTCTAAATTGACCGTAGGTGTGAATCTGAGTGTGGATGGTTGTTTGTCTCTAGATGTCAGCCCTGCACAACTGAATGAACTGGGGACTTGTCCAGGGTGTACCCCGCCTTTGCCCGAAGATGCTGAGACAGGCTCCAGCCCCCAACCCCTGCGACCCCCTAACAGGATATGGATGGATGGATGAACTGGTCACAAAACCGCTCAAATGTACTAATAACGTCACCAAAATCGATCTCAGTTGAAGATAACTTTCACCAAAAAGCATTTAAGTTATGACACTTTAGCATGGTACAAACTTGTTGAAACAGAATAAAAAGAATGACACAGTGCGACAATTTCTTTCTCCATTAGCCTCCTCAAACAGAATGAGGAAGTTGTATCAGTTGTATCATTCACAAATAAAGTCCTGGAGAAAGATTTCGATCGCCACACTGCCTCCTAGCGGCACTAGGAAAATCATACTGAGTATAGTTGTATTGGGAGGTGCTCTTGTATTCAACTAAGAGTGTCCATTTTTGTGCAAAACAACATTTATCTTACACACTATGAATTATGCCCCCAGTAATAAAGAAAAATAAATACAAAACAACATAAATGTGACCATACATTTGTGTGTGTGTCACATGGGGTTACTTGAAAGTTTGCTTGTTGTGAAAAGCTTGTAAATGCAACTGTTTGTAATTCATTATGTCATCAACAACAAGCCTCCTCCACATGGCTTGGATGCTGTTTTTTTGGTAACTTTATAAAATACCCTGTTCCAAAGAGCAGACAGAGAACAGACATCCCAAATGCTTGTTTCCGTATTTACTAATCTTTACTTGAGCCAGCAGTTGTTCTGGTTTGCCACATTGACTATATATGGAACATGGAAGAAGCTTCTG
Organism: Mola mola; assembly: GCA_001698575.1. Taxonomy (NCBI): domain Eukaryota; kingdom Metazoa; phylum Chordata; class Actinopteri; order Tetraodontiformes; family Molidae; genus Mola; species Mola mola. The sequence goes on along the minus strand of KV751349.1, from coordinate 631,142 downwards.
GCCTTCAAACAAGAAGCCAATGCAGAAGTGCCCAAAAACCTGCATTGTTTTTAAATTCTAGAAGGGGGCACTTCCACTGGTTGTAAAAAATAAATAAATCGAGCTTGAAGAGCCAAAAGGTTTCAGAGTTGGTGTGTAAACAGAGATAGCTGTGTTTAAACTTTTTAGCGTTGTTGTTCTCTTTGTCCAATTTAGCTAATAGAGTAATGCTAATGTTTATCATAGCAAATGTAGTAATGAGTCAAATACTGGTTTGTAGGTGGGGGTGCAGGTAGCTGTACATGTCCATGGTTTGTCTGTCGGATTTGCCCCTCTGTCCTCCTCCTCATCAAAATACGTAACTTTCAAAACCAGCCAACCAACATTGCTGAATCTGTCAAGCCAATTTCGAGGCTTCAGAATGCATGCTTCAGAAACCAATGGTGACATCACAGAGGGTTTGCAATTGGTTTGTGATTTTGTGTACAGCAAAACAGTCATTTACAGTGGGGGAAATAATTATTTGATCCCCTGCTAAATTTGTAAGTTTGCCTACTTACAAAGAAATTAGCGGACTCAAATTTTTATGGTTGTTAACTGATTATGGCAATAGACATAGTATCAGTCGAAAATGCATAAAAAAACACAATATAAAATGTTGTGCATTTTATTGAGTGAAATAAGTATTCAATCCCCAAGCAAAACATAAACTAGTACTTGTTGGTAAGCACAGCGAGGAGACGTTTCTTGTAGTTTTTCACCAGGTTTGCACATAACTCAGGAGGGATTTTGGCCCATTCCTCTTTACAGAAAGTCTCTAAATCCTTCAAGTTTCTTGGCTGCCGCTTGGAAACCCGAAGCTTCAGCTCCCTCCACAGCTTTTCTATTGGGTTGAGGTCTGGAGATTGACTAGGCCACTCCATGACCTTAATATGCTTCTTGTGGAGCCACTACTTTGTTGCTCTGGCAGTATGTTTTGGGTCATTGTCATGCATGAAGACCCACCCACGACCCATCTTCTTGCTGAGGACAGGAGGTTTTCATTCAAGAATTTAACGTACATGGCTCCGTTCATTGGCCCCTCAATGCGGTGAAGTCGCCCTGTACCCTTTGCACAAAAACAGCCCCAAAACATTATGTTTCCACCTCCATGCTTGACTGTGGGAATGGTGTTCTTTGGGTCATACTCACATTTTTTCCTCCTCCAAGCACGGCGGGTTGAGTTGATGCCAAATAGCTCAACTTTGGTTTCATCTGACCACAGCACTTTCTCCCAAGCCTTCTCTGAGTCATTTAGATGTTCACTGGCAAATTTAAGACGTTACTAGACGATGACACAGGAGTGGATGTTTTTGGTTAGTCTTTAGGCAATGCAATGAATTTGATTTGATATTCTCCCCATCCTTTTTAGATTACTTTGTGTTCTGCAGCTGTAATTCCAAAGATATGGCACCAGTTTATCTGTGGTAATATAAGGAGGCAGAAATTTCCTTAATCCAAACAACAACAAAAAACCTTCACTAAAGGGCAAAAAAAGAGAAATAACACATGGCCTGTGGTCTCTATAGTTTCCATGGAGGGCCAGCTGCTAGATCCTTGTTTCTAGCATTGTTAGGTCATTTACAGTAAAAAATAAATAGATAAATAGTACATGGGTCACACTGAGCCTACTTTAGTTGAATAAACCCAAAAATGGCATCTAATGTTGCATTTTATGAATTTACTGAGATTTTTTTCATTTTCATAACCATTCACATACCTGAGAGTTTAGTGTAAAAAAAAAAAAAGAAAACGTGCATATAGGTTTAAGTTTGTCTGCTGTGACTCTCTTGACTTGACACCTGCTGGTAATTGACATTTAACAAATGAAGTGACCCTTGGCTGATTCTCTGCGATATTTGCTTGCAGGTGATGCCTCTTGAGACCACTAGTCCCTGACTCATTTGTGTACTTGACTAAAATCACACACGTTTACAAAAAGCATGCGACATCTTAGCACTGTCGCGCTCGACTCTCGTGACGTTTTTTAAAATGTGAGACTGACTTGTTCCTGCCTCTGAGCAGTACACAGTATAAATACAGACTGCAGCTTGTTGTTCACGTGCAGCTGTTTGTTAAACAGGTAAGAAAACACTGGTGCTCTACTCTGATAAATGTCTTTTTAAACACGGTGTTAACTAACAGAAGTCAAAAGCTCCCTTGCTATGTGCGTCTATGAATCAAAGGATGGATGATAAATTGTCAATATCTGTTAAACTGAACACATCGGCAGAAACAAACGCCACGAAAAGCCATTAAAACTGACTGACATCTGATCCATCTTTGACTTGCTGTCACTGTCATCAGAATCGAACATTGCTTCACATAATGCTTCAGAGGGAAGGGTTTCTCTTCTCCTAAAAAGACATATTTTCATGTTTCTCTGAATGTATCCTCAGTAGAAGGATTTAAAACACAAAGAAAATATGCAAGTGAGGGAGATGTGGATATAATGTAAGGGAAATAAGACACACCCAGAGCGAAACTGAGAGAGAAGAGAAGGGGCAAGCTGGTGTGTGTATATGTGTGTGTATGTGTATGTGTATGCGTATGCGTTATATGTTTACACTGTCTTTCTGGGAAACAGACTAACCTTGTTTACCTGCTAGAATCTTATAAAACAGCATGAGAGTGTCTATGAAGGAGAGTTATTCACCTTTTGGACAGTTATTGTGGATATCGCTGTGTATGATGGTATGTGAGATTTTGTTCATATAATAGTAAACTGTAGTATTAAAATTGTTTTTATACCATGTACATCACCTGCGTATAGATAGAATTTATAATAACATATATTAATTTAAATAATTTTGTTCACATTAAAAACAACTAATACTGTCAGCAAGGATCTCTCAAGTTATTATTTCCAGTAATCTCCCTTGTGTTCAAAAGAAATATATTTTACTTGAAAGCCTCCCTGTTTTCCATTTTTCTTGTATTTATATTTTCTGCAAATGGAGTGCAACAATTCCACTATGTAATATCTCCATGTACTTTCATAAATGTTGTCCCTTTTAACACTTTCAACAAAAATACTTTGCTATTCTCTTCCACTTTTCAGTGTTATTTTATCACTTGGAAGATATTGTCACATCCTGTGTGAGGGGTGTAAAATAACAAAAATGAATTGATTAAAAATTGAGGTGATGAAAATACATGTTAATTGAAAAAAGGACACATACTTCTATGGACTCATAAGGTCATCTTTCAGTTTCTGTCTCCCAGTATTTGTTTTCATATAACCAAATTGGAAGTCTCAGTCGGATAAGTAATCATTTTATTTTTCTTTGAGGACCTTGCAGCCTGGATAGAGATGGTCCACGAGTATTTTGTGATGTTCAATCTTGTGTCAACCAATCAAAGGCTGCACGCACTCTATGAATATAACTTTAATATTTGCCCCCAAAATAGAGATTAGAGTGTACCATTAGGAATGGTTGTGTATAGTAATGTTTCTCCCAGATTGAGCAATAGAATGATTACCACTACATCAAATTTTATCTGGCATACTCTCAAAATTTGGCCATAGTTAATGCAAAACAGCTGCAGGAGGTTCAGTCGATGGTGGCTCAAAGAACAGGGAAAACAGAAGATTGGAAATAGTGAGTGAAAACAAAATTTCCCTGATACAGTAAATTAATCTCTCTCTGAGTAAGAATGACATTACTCTGTTCTTGTAATGATCAAATTATTCCTGTTCAAATACATTATAAAAAATTCAAAGTGTTATTATTTGATTGGCCTTTGTACTGGCTACACCTGTGTAGTTAATACACACAGACTTAAATAAGTAAGCGATAATAACTTTACAATAGAGGTTATCAGAATTTGGGAAAATTTGTTTGTTATTGGGAATATGAGGACAGACACTGGTTGCTAAGATGTTAATTTGTGTACATGTTTTAGAGCCTCACATCCCACACTATTTACCTGCTACTGGAAATTGGTAGAAGTTTGTTCAGAATTTCCTCGTAGTCCCTTTGTTGACCTTATTGTGGTATTTTATTGTTGATCCATTACTTTTATTCAGCAGCATGTTGTCAACCTGTAATGAGCTGGTTAATTGGCTGCAGATAACTGGGCAAAAAACACTATATATACAGTAATAATTGGTAATAATTGGCTGTCCCTCTCTTTAAACTCTGTGCCTTTAAAATACCCTCCAACAAAGCGATTGGGTGCCATTAAAACAGGGAGCTGATTTGCAGGTCATCAACCATCATATCATGCTCTGCCATAACCAGTTCTTCTGCGAACATGGTCTCTGATCATCTGAAGACACTGTCAGTGAAAGACTTATATACTGTATACACTGCTGTCAGGGTAACTGCTCAGTTATCAGCAGTTATTATATATTATATAATGATAAAATGAGTGTTTAATAAAACAGATATATTTATATTTAGAAAACCACATCATGTAAACACATTTTTTCAAGGATTACTTGAGTTTGTTGTTTAAAGAATTGTAAAGAACGACACTAAGCAGCAACAAAATTAAAACCCCCCGTGTAATGTCGTAATGATCCCTCTCATGTGACCAACATAGCTCTGACCTATCAGGACGTGGACAAGGGAAATTTAATGGCTGTGAAACCAAGCTAACAATCAGCTGTCAGGAACGTCTGTAAGTATCTTGGCCTGTACGGCACTGTTGGCACTGTCCTTCCTGGTCAGCATTTTGTTTTTTGTTTTTTTTCTAACCAATTACTAATTCGTTTTTATTATTCAAACAGCCCTATCCAGGCCGGTCATTTTGAGTTCCTCTTGCACTGAATTCGATCAAACCCCTCTCCTCTGCAGTGTGTGCCAACAGGAGAACGGCTTCATGATTTCATGGTGACTCTAAGCATGAAACATAGCTGCCAGAGTAAACAAAGCGTTACAACAATATGCTTGAACTATAGTCAGACATTGAGGAAGAAACACTACTGAACAATACCACCGGGTCTTGTGCTCACGAGATTGAAAACCTTTGCAAAAGCTCTTGGGTGGCGATATCAGGTTAGGGGCGATAATCTTTTAAATGAGCCTCCTTGTGATGAAGGAAAGGGGGATGATGTGATGATAGGCACCCCAGGCACCCAGGTAATTTGCTAAGTAATCAAACATTACTTGGACAAGGGATGGGCATTTTCAGTAATTATAATATTAAAATACTTGCATTACCTTATGAACGAGTACTTGCAAATTATAAATATAATGTTAGATAAAATCAAGAATGCGATGTCCAGAAGCAACGGACCACCTGGACTCAGCCTACTGTTTACTAAATAGCCTGTGATATCCTGCCTAATACTAGCTATATGGCTGTCAGAGAACATTACAATATAACGCTTTCCCATTTCTGATTAAATATTCAACAATAGAAACCAGGTTCAGTTTCAAACTTACACAGACACACACACCTTCGCCATCATGCCCCACTCCTCAGCAGCTGATTTAAGGTTGTAAGGTCTGTAGTAACAGCCACCTTGTTGACATTTTGCTAATCGGCCTTTGATTCAGTACTGCTGTCCTTGAACATTTTTACACTCTCGTGGCTTGTACTCTGGCCATTTTTCTGCTCACAGAGGCCTTTTCCTATCACAAGACTTAGTGATATTGAGAGCAGATATCCAGTCACCACTTACACCACTAACAGGCTGAACATGTGTGTTATTATCACAATGGCTTGTACCAACAGTGCTAGCAGATGATATGATGAAAGACTGTCAAGACTGTTGTCTGTCTCCACTGGTTACTTCTTGTGCTGTAAGTGCATGTGGGTAATCACAGAACAAGAATTTCTGTAAGTTTAACGTTGCATATGTTTGTTAATGTTTTGTTTTGGTCAAAGTTTCAGAGGTCAGTTTTCCTGTTCACGGCTGCCATGTTGCATTTAATACTGAGTTCAACAGTATGCATGTACGCAAATAAACGGACATTCAGAATGATGATTTTAGGATAAGATAATATAAGATAAGATGTAACTTTATTGATCCTCCTTGGGAAACATTCAGGTGGACACAGCAGTACAAAAGTGACCAGCAGTGCAGGGTAAAAAAGTACCAAAATAAGTCAAAACATAGTTTAAGAAAGGATGAATGAAAAATAAAATACTAGAAATTAAAAAATATAAGTAACTATTATCTACAATCTGGCCTCTGTGCATAGAGTGGGAAAAGTGCAATATTCCTGAGATTTAAATAGAGTGTATATGAAGTTTACATTCCGAATAGTGGAATTCTATATATATATAAACAGTTGGACATGTGCAGTATCAGGGTTTTTTCCCTAGAGTGGTGTATGAATTGAGTCCTTAATCAGTGGAGTGATGTGTAGGAGACATTGAACCCCCCTCCTAACCCCGGAGGGGAGAGGAGAGTTGGGTACCCGAAGACTTCTATAATGGTGAATAATAAAAAGGACTTGTGTACCCTGCCCGGAGGGATACCGGGACCCCGCCCTGGAGCCAGGCCTGGGGAAGGGGTCCGTAGGCGAGCGCCTGGTGGCCGGGCCTTTTTCCATGGGGTCCGGTCGGGCTCAGCCCAAAAAGGAAACATGGGTCCGTCCTCATGTGGGCCCACCACCCACAGGAGGAACCATAGAGGTCCGGTGCTATGTGGATCGGGTGGCAGTCAAAGGCAGGGGCCTTGGCGGTCCGATCCCCGGTTGCTGAAGCTGGCTATCAGAACATGGAATGTTACCTCTCTGATGGGGAAGGAACCTGAGCTTGTGCGAGAGGTTGAGAGATACCGGCTAGATATAGTCGGCCTAACCTCAACGCACAGTTCAGGTTCTGGAACCAGTCTTCTTGAGAGGGGTTGGACTCTGTTCTATGCTGGAGTTGTCCCAGGTGAGAGGCGGAGAGCAGGCGGGGGCTTATTAATAGCTCCCCGGCTCTCAGCCAATGTGTTGGAGTTTACCCCCGTGGACGAAAGGGTTGCTTCCCTGCGCCTTCGGGTTGGGGAACGGGACCTGACTGTGGTTTGTGCCTATGCGCCAAATAGCAGTTCAGAGTACCCACCCTTTTTGGAGTCCTTGGAAAAGGTACTGGAGAGTGCCCCTACTGGGGACTCCATCGTCCTACTGGGAGACTTCAACGCTCATGTGGGCAATGACAGCGAGACCTGGAGGGGTGTGATTGGGAGGAACGGACTGCCCGATCTGAACCCGAGTGGTGTTCAGTTATTGGATTTCTGTGCTAGTCACAGTTTGTCCATAACTAACACCATGTTCAGCCATAAGAGTGTCCATAAGTGCACTTGGCACCAGGACACCCTAGGTCGACAGTCAATGATTGACTTTGTAGTCGTATCATCTGATCTGCGACCGTATGTGCTGGACACTCGGGTAAAGAGAGGAGCAGAGCTGTCAACTGATCACCACCTGGTGGTGAGTTGGATCAGGTGGCGGGGGAAGAAGCCGGACAGACCAGGTAGGCCCAAGCGAATAGTGAGGGTCTGCTGGGAACGTCTGGCTGAGGACCCTGTGAAAATGGTCTTCAACTCCCACCTCCGGAGGAGCTTCAACCACATCCCGGAGGTAGTGGGGAGCATGGAGTCTGAGTGGGCCATGTTCCGCGCTGCCATTGTCGAGGCGGCTGCTCGAAGCTGTGGTAGCAAGGTCGCTGGTGCTAGTCGTGGCGGTAATCCCAGGACCCGCTGGTGGACACCAGAGGTGAAAGGGGCCGTCAAGCTGAAGAAGGAGACTTACAGGTCATGGTTGGCCTGTGGGACTCCCGAGGCAGCAGACAGCTACCGGCAGGCCAAGCGATCTGCGGCTCGGGTGGTCACTGAGGCAAAAACCCGGGTGTGGGAGGAGTTTGGTGAGGCCATGGAACAAGACTTCCAGTCGGCGCCGAAGAAATTCTGGCAAACTGTTCGGCGACTCAGGAGGGGAAAGCGGAACCCCGTCCACACGGTCTTCGGTGTGGGAGGGGAGTTGCTGACCTCAACTGAGTCTATAGTTCGGCGGTGGAAGGAATACTTCGAAGATCTCCTCAATCCCACCAACACGCATTCTGAAGAAGAGGCAGAGCCGGAGGACTTTGGGCTGGGCCCTCCCATCACTGGGGT
>KV751349.1:600481-621723 GCA_001698575.1 Mola mola | reverse complement strand
GCAGTGATGCGGACGCTGAAGCGGTCTGTTGTGGTGGAGAGAGGGCTGAGCCAGAAGGCAAAGCTTTCAATTTACAGGTCAATCTACGTCCCAACTCTCACCTATGGTCATGAGCTCTGGGTAGTGACTGAAAGAATGAGATCGCGAATACAAGCGGCCGAAATGAGCTTCCTTCGCAGGGTGGCTGGGCTCAGCCTTAGAGATAGGGTGAGGAGCACGGACATCCGGGAGGAGCTCAGAGTAGAGCCGCTGCTCCTCCGCGTTGAGAGGAGCCAGTTGAGGTGGTTCGGGCATCTGGTCAGGATGCCTCCTGGACGTCTCCCTGGGGAGGTGCTTCGGGCATGCCCATCCGGGAGGAGACCCCGGGGCAGACCAAGGACACGCTGGAGAGATTACATCTCTCGGCTGGCTTGGGAACGTCTTGGTGTCCCCCCGGAGGAGTTGGTGGAAGTGGCTGGGGAGAGGAGTCACTGGATCTCCCTGCTCAGGCTGTTACCCCCGCGACCCGGACCCGGATAAGCAGCAGAAAACGAAACAAAACGAATCAGTGGAGTGGGTGGTGCCTGGGGGGGGGAGTGGGAGCTGTGGTGTTGTGCAGTCTGATGGCAGATGGAATGAAGGAGCCCCCCAAGCGCTTTGAGGCCTGTGGCTGGATGAGTCTGTAGCTAAAGGGGCTCCTGAGTTTCTGCTGCTCAGCGTATAGAGGATGAGAGGGATTGTCCATGATAGCATTCAGCTTTCCTCTCATCCGCCTCTCAGTCACTACCTACACAGTGTCCAGTTCCATCCACACCACGGAGCTGCCTTTCCTCACATGCTTGTGTCCACATCATACAGTCCTGACATCTTTTCCCAGACGTTTTAAACGTCCTCATGTGACCCTAACGACTCACATGATGGCGGGGCAGCAACTCATTAATGAGTCACACCTTGAATCTTGTGACTGTAACAAAGCACATGAATGTGTGGGGGGGGGGTCATCAATAAGTTGCACCTCAAAATAACTCATTAATGAACTACACCTTTATTTGTGACCCTGATATGCATACACAGAGACGGTCAGTGACTCAGGTGACCACTTCCAAGGTGTGACGACCCTACCAGAGGTTAAATACTGTGGATTCCCCATCAATGTTTAGAACTGAAGAAGCCTTTTGGATGAGAGGGGAAACGTCTTCAAATACCAAAAAAGAAATCCAGATGCCTTCAACTGAAGTACTTAAGACTACCATAACCTGGATGACTGAGAATCTACACAAACATACAGTACGTCAGTCACTTTAGAGTAGCAAGCAGTAGAGAGTTTAAAAAGAATGGGATATAAGCGCTGATTGCTGATCTGATTAAACTGTGATTTTTCTGTTATATGAATAAACTAAATAAAAAAAAACTTCTTTGAGGAGGCAACAAGATCAGTAGGTGCGTTCTTCGAGTTGCTTATGCTCCTCCCAGTAACTCACATGGTATACATGTAGCGTTTTCACACCGACACCGGTTCCGTGCCGGTTCTGCTTGCTGGACCTACTTTTGAACTAGCCAGAAGGTTCACATACTAAGAACTTTTTAGTTTCGGGATCCGAAAAGTTGGTTCGCACGGGAACCAAAATAAAAAAAGCTGGTTCTTCGTTGCAAACCGTGAAGTCTCTGGTGATGTTTCAGTGATGTCTTAAGTGGGCGTATTTTATTATCAGGAAGGAGACATAAACGAGTGTTGGTTGCCGCCCGCCAGTAAACAAAAAACAGGAGACAAAAGACAAACAAAGAAGGACGGAGACGGAATCTATATTGAAGAAAGTTGTTCGGCGGTCTGTGGAGGAAACAAAATGTTTGATTGCGATTTGGGCATCCCCCAGTTTCAGGAGAAACTCGAAGGCAGCACCCATGAAACAAAGCTGTATGTGGAACTGGCAGACGAGTTGGTTGAGTTCGCAAAAACACCAGACCAAATTATAATCAAAATGCCCTTCGATGGTGACGTCGGCCTTTTTGGTTCATTATAGACCAGTGTGTACGTGGGCTGGTTTCACTAGAAAGCAACAATTCTCAGACCCGAAAAAAAAACCAGAGCTAGAACAAGAACCATGCGTGTGTGAAAGCGCTAATGCTGTCTCTGAAATGTTGTTTTAAATGTGACTCACAGCTCATGAATGGGCCATACATTCACCTCAGAGAAGAGTATATTGCTCTTAACTCATATCTCATGGAAGTGGTCCCTCCTTCATGAATGGTTTGATTTTATCGCTTGCCTGAAGAACAAGCACCAGAAGAACAGACACACACACACATACACAGACATACATATTAAACAACAGTAAGGTTTAGCTCAGCTCAGGGGAAAAAGTTTACATCCAATCATATGTCGTCATTTCAGTGAGCCGCTAATCCATGAGTTCTGGCAAACTCTTACTACTCTGTACAGAATAGAAAGTAGCTCTCAATAAAACTGCACAGTGTGATCTGTGGACTATTCTTTATTATTAAGATTTACAAATTCAATTACTGACCAAATTGATCTTAGATGCAGTGTAATTAATTCATTCATTCATTAGGAATATGTATTTTAAACCTTGCTGGTAACTTATCTTGTATTAAACCGTTATTCTGTCCTTTTGCATTTTATTAACACAGACCAAATTTAAACATTCAGGCAGAAGTGCCATGTTTAATGTGTTCTATCGCAGAAAGTGTGCAGCAGCCAAATATGTTTTTTGAGGGAAAAGCCAAATCATGGCTTCTATGTAAGTGTTGTCAGAAGACTTTATTCAACATAAATTTCATTATCATCCCATGTCAGCCACAGTTTTTGTGGATGTTTGTGGCAGTCAAAAACTTGTAACCTCAACAACTGTACTATGACTATAAGTACATGGAATGTACAGTACATTCACTAATAAAAGGTTAATAAATTGTATGTATATATTCCATAGCTATGGTCCTATTCTTCTTAAATGATGGCACATAACTTTTCATTTTTTTTCATGTTCAGCCAAATACAACTAAGCCAGGAGCTTTTTTGTTGTCTGGAGGTTGTCATCATGTGTTCTGGTGTTATATGTTTAGTGTCTTTAGCTTTACTGAAAATAGACATAAAATACAACCTGTTGTGTATTATCCTGATAGTCTAATATGTCAGATTATATCACATTATTTTGATACCTTGCGCAAAATGTAGACCCAACTTTTTATTTATCAGAATGTATGTGTTAGAAATGTTAATTGCATTTTAGAGTGGCACTGAAGAGTCAGTGAACACACTTGCCATTAACATCCTATGATAATAAAGTGCATCAATTAAACAAAATATAAGAAGGTTGGCTGCAAGGATAGCTGACTACAGCTCCAGGAGCAGCCTGCAAAAAACACTATTCAATCTAATAGCCACGTCATTTGTCAGTTCGTGTCCAAGCAGCTGTATGTTTTTATCTGTAGTGCTGCATCTGCTAAAGTTGGTACCATGTCTCTCTTCACGGCAAATGTGACTGATGAGAGCTTCTGTGTGATGTATGAAGCCATATTAAGAGACAGGTTTCTTTAAGTGCACAGAAATAACCAGGCTATTAATATTCTCAGTCTGTGTTTATACAAAGACTTTTGGTTTTTTGGTATTCAGAGATGGTAGGATGTGATGGGTGCTGACTGTCAGCCTCCTGTCTTTGGATCATGCTACAAAAATAGATTATACCAGAAGAAAATCTCTCATCATGTTTGTCACTTTGATATGTATGCATTTTGGATAAGTTTTCTTGCACAATGATGGTGTATAATTCAAGAAGCTGTTTCAAATGGTTCCGTAATAACTAAATCCAGTAAAAACTAGACATCTACATTCTCATTTAAATATCTGTTTTAGAGTCCAAATATAAAGACACACATGCAGTGTATTAAACAATGAAGTCATAAAAAGCTTGGACAGTTGCTGATTAGGGGGCACAAGCAAGTCTGATGATTGGTTCTTGCTGCAACTCCTGTCATTCTACCAGCCCTTTGGTTAATGCTTCTGAAGACCGAGATCACAAACATGAATTCCTACTTTGTGCAAGGTTTTTCTATTAATCAGCGATTAATGTTGACCTTTGCTTTGAGGATAGCATTTGATTTATTCCGACCTTAAGAAAATAGGCTATCAGCATTTTATTTCAAAAGTCTAATTCACATTGACTTGTTTTTTGTTATGTCATGCATATTCTGTGACTTTCCAAATGCCCTTTATGGAGGATTTATTTAGCTATGAAGATTGCGCAGTACAAAAATCACATTTGTCATTAAATAAGCATAATGGATTTGTTGTACAGAGGAACTTATGAGTGCCTATTTGGGCTTCGGGGAATTTAATGCTTTTAGGAGTCTGTGTGACAAGAACATGGCAGAGGCCTGTGGTGGCATGTAAAGAGACATTGCTGGGCAATATTGTTGAAGCAGTGTGAGGAACGTTCTCACTTGACTGGCCCAGTTTGATGCTAACTTTAAAGGCTAATTGGCCATAATAGTAATCTTTCTCAGTCTGGTGTTTGTTTTACATGTTCTTAGATTTGACACATCAAATAAAGACTAAATATTCTATGCCGCTAAGTCAATCAGCGGAAAGCAGGATTTGGAATAATATGACGAAGTTGAGCTTTTCACTATTATTCATAAGAGCTGTTAAAGAGACTTCTGAGTCGGTCTGGGCTGATCCTTTTTTAATGCCTTTAAAGATCATCCATACATTAAAGAATTTAATGTATGGATAAAGATATTGCCCACTTTATACTACATTTATACTAGTGGTACTGCAGTTAAATGAATACCGTTTAGTAGAGTGTTCAATTGGTGTTCAAGTGTTCAAGTGTTCAAGTAGAGTGTTCAATTGGAATTTATCACTGATAATATTGATGATTAAAATATATATTATATTGTTTCGCTTCTATTTTCCTTCATAATCAGTACTTAATATCGTATAATGTTTAAATCTCCCGTATCAATTTAAATTTTAAGAGCTAACATGTGCAGTTGTCACATTAAAAGTAAAATCACAGATACGAGAGAGCTGCTTTTTACCACAATATCTATTTTAATATTCTTCATAGCTTTCCATTATAATAACCTGTTCATCCTGAATGAAGGAGGCATGTGAAAGGTTGAAATGAATAGTCAAATGATGCACAAAACACCCCTTTAATGGGATTGTGCACGGAGCCTGTTACAGAAAAGCTGATTTAATAAAGAAGGTTGATAACATAGCAGACTCTGTGAAAAAGGCACCTGATCCATTAAGATAGCCAATAGATGCATATTTTATGTACATTTATATACAGATTTTATTTTCATGTCATATACCCGGAACCCCTAATCCCCAGACGAGAGGGGGATTTGTTCGCATGTGCGTGTGGTGAGACGCACCGCGCGCTGACGGGCAGACCACAGTTTGTAAGATTACAGCACTGTGTGTCTGAACATCTGATGTGCAACATCGGGGCCCCCCAGGGAACTGCGCTGTCCCCCTTCCTCTTCACCACCTACACTTCTGACTTTCAGTACAGCAATGAGTCGTGTCACCTGCAGAAATTCTCAGGTGACACGGCCATAGTCGGGTGTGTGGAGAATGGACGGGAAGATGAGTACAGGAACCTGGTGGACTGATTCGTGCGTGTGGTGAGAACCACCTGCAGCTGAAAGTGATGAAGACGAAGGAGATGGTGGTGGACTTCAGGAGGAACAAGCCCCTACCCTCTCCTGTCTGCGTTAATGGGACTAATGTGGAAATTTTCCAGACCTACAGGTACCTGGGAATCCACCTGGACAACAAGCTGGAGTGGTCCACCAACACAGAGGTTGTGTACAAGAAGGGCCTGAGCCGGCTCTACTTCCTCAAGTCTTTCAATATATGCAACTGGATGCTCTTGATGTTTTATCAGTCTGTTGTGGTGAGTGCCATCTTCTTTGCTGTAGTGTGCTGGGGCACAGGCATCAAGACAAAGGATGCCAACAGACTGAATAAACTTGAATAAACTGATCAGGAAAGCAGGTTCTGATGTCAGCTCTTGGTTGGCCACCTTGGAGGAGGTGGTGGAGTAGAGGATGCCGAACTAACTGCTGGCCATCATGGTCAAGACCTCCCACCCACTCCATAAAGCTGAACATTCTGAGGAGCAGTTTTAGCAACAGAATGATCCAACCCTGCTGCTACAAGGAACAATACAGGATGTTGTTCCTCCCCAATGCAATTAGACTTTTCAACAACTCTGTTATTAGACACTAGACACTTTAACTGGTAAAATCATTCACCTCCTCCTACCTGCACTAAACTCTGCACTCTCTGCACACCTTCCGTATAATACTGTTAGATTTTTACAACCACCTTTACTGTGTATATTTTTCTACTTTTATTTTTATTTTATACTTTTATACTTTATAGTGTTATATGTGCACTGGTCCTGTACCAGAACATTCTTGCTGCTATGACGAATTAATTGCCCTACGGGGATTAATAAGGTAATCTCTATCTCTTTCTCTATCTCTATCAAGTATTACATCCAATTTCTGCTGATGAATTCCTAAATAATATATACTATAATATTTGTGAAAACTTGGGAAAAAAAAAAGGGAATTTCTACACTTCAGTCACATCTTAATGTTTTTAATTTACATTCACTGTGATGTTGTACAGAGGAAACATGATAAAAAATTGTGTCAATGTTTAAATATTATGTAATTAATAATGACAACGCTACCACCATTCTCAATGGGTTATTAATTATGTTTGTAGTCCTCTGCTGTTGATTCTGCTTATTTAGGAAAGTAGACTTGGACAGTTTGTTCTCCTTATTTTTCAGAAAACTCTCTCTTCTCTTGAAAACCTTCTCTTTTATTCATTTATTCATTTATTAACCCTGCAAGGTAGTCCCTGCCACCAGTGTTTGAATGTGAGTGTGAATGGGTGAGTGCAAAACCTGTAGTGTAAAAGCGCTTTGAGTGGTCAACAATGACTAAAAAAGCGCTATTTAGATACAGGACATTTACCATTTACCATTCACTCCAGCCTTTAATTGTTTCTTATCCTGTCTCGTTGATATCATCTTACTAGGACCCCGTGTTGAATGAAAGATCTAAAATCCCTTCTGCCCTTCATAGAACAATCATTGTTCTGTCAAAGAATATATATTCAGCTTAACCCAATGTGTATAAATCACTCTCTTTTAAATTCAACATCCTAAAAAGTTTTTTGTCAATTTGAAGTGAGCTCATTATTCATCTGAGCTAATCTAGTCTACCTGCTCGGGTCTTTGCTTGGTGAAAATGGGAGCCATTTTTCCTCAGAACTGCGGTAGTGCACTGCCTGGAATCAGGGCAGTTAGACAAATGCTAACACAGAACCTAAAAAAACTGTTTTCCAGTGATTTTAACATATTCATTTTCAGTTTAAAATCAGCTTTTATCACTGAATGTAGTACTCTATAAAATAGTGAATGCACAAAGAACACATACAAATGTGAAGAACTCAGCATATACCACACGTGTATAAATAAATAGAGCACTAAACAGAATTGTTTTATAGATGATTTTTTCAGATGCATCTTCCAAGCAAAGATATTTCAACTTTTTATGATAACGCTCTATTAAATAACAATGAAAATAGTTAATCTAATCTAATACCTTAAGACACCTTCAATACCATTGGCATCTTCCAACCACACAAACAAAGCAATGAGGCCAGACCAGATGTCAGACGAGTTTAAGGACATCCATGTTCTAACTATAAAGAATGAATCCATAAAGTGATAGATTGCTGATGCTGTAATCATGGACACTAACTAAAGTGTTAATGCCAGTACAGACCGAGCCGTGGATTGGCCGTCGCAAATGGCGGAACGTGTGTGAGCACTGGTTGTCCTCATCTTCTTGGTCTGTACCACATCAGCATCGTCTTTCCTCATTAGCGTCTGTTTTAGCCAACCCATTGAGTCGGGCACTCAGAGTGATCACTCTTAGTGACTGTTGAAGTGTTGGGAGAAAAAGTCCAATGGACCTGTCATTATATAAACCCTCATTTCACCCATTTAGTGTGTTTTCTTTTAATTTTTTTACTCACGTCTTTTTTCTTTCTTCCACAACCAACAGACCAAAAACTGACAACCCCCGGTGCCATTTTAATCTTATCAGACACTGAGTAAGGGAGCATAGAGCATAGAGAAGCATAGAGAGAATAAAAAGCAAAAGTCTCCCAGTTTCCCTAACATATACGGACTCCCACGGAGGTGCAGAACTTACAGGACGTACTATTTGGCAGTCTGCTGACATCTTTGCAGTGCGTTCCTGTGCAACTTTTTACTCGCTGACGTAGAGAATGCATGGCGAACTAACAGGGGTTGTCTTTGTGGCTAGTTCTTGATGTCGGGTTGGTGTGTACCAGCCCATTTATTTGTTCTTTGAGGGGGCAGATAATTACATTACCATTAAATTTTAATTCAAGGATTTCAGGATTTTTTGGTTGTTGTTTTAAAATTGTTCTTCAGCTTAACAAGGGAGACAGAGACAGACCAGTAGTTGAGACAGGTAAAGAGTAAATGGAGTGACGCTTTGGCGAGAACTACGCAGTGAACCAGAGATAAAACATTTTCCAATCGGTTAAGATGTAAAGCACAAAAACATCATGTGTGAAGATCATTACAGACACAAATAAAATAATTTCCTAGTCAGAAAGCTTGAATGAATATGCAGAGGTGAGGGTTTTATCCAGAGCCAAAAAAACTCCCTTTTGGTCAGGTGGAACTGAAATTATATACATATACTACCAGAAAAAGGCTGGCCTCATGGGAGAAATAACAGCAAAGCAGCAAAACTACAAAACAATATGAGGTGGGGAATTCAGAATAATTCATATAGAAAAGCCGAAACATCCTCATCCTGTGTGAGGCCACATTGCCAGGAGCTGATTGTTGATTTTAATGGAAAGACACACAACCCTGTCTACATCAGTAGGGTTGAGATGGAACAGGTAAACAGTTTTAGAGAAGGAAATTAGAGATTATTATTAGAGAGACTCTCATGGTCATTACACTTTTCCACCCTGGTAAAGAAACAAAAACAAATGTACTTTTCACAGAGAGATGGCAAAGCACAACCCAAGTTCCTGTTAACAATCACAAAAAACAGGGTATGACCTGGCTCAGATTGAGCTATTGGAGTGTATTCATGCGTGAAGTACCCTAACAGTCCTTACAGTCCGTACTGATTTATTTCCCTTTTAACATTGACGCTGATGATTTTCTGCCTTGGGGGCACCAAAAGCCCCTGAGGAGAAACCCTTAACGTGACTCATTCTGACTGGAATCATCACAGAATTACATGGGATGTGCACAGCACAGTACGGGAAAACCCATCCCGGAACATAATCTTTACATATCCACCAAGCAGTGATATTACTTTTAAAGGAGATCATGCCTTTGAGGTTGTAGCTACTAAAGTTTGGAATTGTTTCTACTTGAATCAAGATCTGTGGACACTGTGGAAAGACTCATCTGCTTAAGCTTCCTTTTGTGTGATTTTTCTGTTATCTATGTTTTATTTTACTTATGTCTCTGTGTATTTTTATGCTTTATTACCACTGTGAAGCACTTTGTGACATCTCTGCTCATGAAAGGTGCTATACAAATAAACTTACTTACAAAGTGAATTGGGCAACGGTGCACCAACCCAACACAAGCAAAAGTCACAGCCTCTTCATGTGCTGCTGGCTGGCAAGTATTACAAAGGTATCTGTTGCCTTTTACTACAGGACTATCGGTAGCTTCCTCCCTCAGGTTGTAATGTTCCACAGTTTATACTTTGCACTCAACCACAAAAAAGTATCCATTTATATAATTTTGTTGTTTTTTAAGGTGCATAAAAGGGATAATTTATATTATATAATGATAAATACATTAAATAATCAAAATAATTTTAAAAATAATTTTCTTTCTTTAGCTTTTTACTACATTTCAAGAAACAGTTATGATTGACTGTTCTCTCTCTCTAATTCTCAACTTTGTTTTCCAGACGTTATGCCCCTCTGGATAGCTACTATATGATGTTTCTCATTGTCTCCATACATGTGAAATGCTGTGGCTGATACTACAAAAATAATAAGTAATTTTGGGTGCCTATGGCCTGTCTCACTTGACCCTTCAGTCTCCGTAAGCAGCCCTGCATCCCTCTCATGCTATGTGTCTTCCAGGGCTGCAGCCGGGGAGGATAGTGACAGCACAATGGCTTTCTCAAGGTCGAATGAAGAGGGAAGCAGGGACGTCAGCGCAGGTCAGTTATCTCATCAACCTTTCTCTGATGTTTGTTTTACTGAAGCTGACCCTGCCACATCCACAGCAGATGCAACACTACAACTGCTTTAGGGCATTGGTTTAATGTTTTGTTATTAGATCGATAAATCCTTCAGTAACAAGGATAACATTGTTCTTGGGACTCCACGAGGTTGCTGTGCTTATTACACTGAACAAGACTAAAGTCTTGTGCAAAGCCAGTTAGACAAATTTTTCCTAATGTCAGAACCTCATATGTGGTGGGACCTGAAACATAGTGGTAGTTAAACATCCATCATCTGAAATTGTCAGAATATTTGCATTCATAATTAGATAAATTACTACTTTAGTCTTTTTGAACTTCAGTATTCCTGGTAACACCTATTTAGCCATTTCATATGACCTTGCTCTTTGCAAGGTGGTGCTTTGTTTTTTGGTATCTTTAAGGATGAATGATGGACATTTGTTCTTATTGATCTCTGCCTGTAGCCTGAGGACATGCTTAACACTGTGCTTATTGATATGGAGGATTTTTACTGCCCTCATTTTCAGCACATGGACCTCTTCATTATCCATAACCTTCTCACTAGTCTCACATGCAGTTGCCAGTACACACGCACAAAAGTGGGAGAACAAGCACTTTAAAGACTGTATGCCCTTTATAAAAATATGTGGATGAAAGGAGTTACTCAAAATAACAGAGTTTTATCCAAGCAAAGCATATTTCAAAAAGATTAATACTAGGGCATTTACAATAATAAAGGGTTTATCTGAAAAACTATAAATGGTTGAGTTAAAATCACAATGTTACTTACTGCAGAGCAGAAATGTAGTACAGTCCTGGGAGTAATATGACATCTTGGGGATCCTTTTACAGATATGCTCAGATATGCAATACATTGCTCAGTAATTTGTTGAAAAATATTGTAACAGCAATAGGTGTTTATTTTAATATATTAAAGGTCCGTACAATAGTAGGGGGAACACTATTATGGTTGAAAAATATTCTGTTTCTACATTGGATATCTGATATAGCTCCGGTACAGCTGATATGTGCGGATGCACGTCTTTGTATTTTAGGTTTTAGGCTTTCATCTTTGTATTTAACATGCCACACAGCCTTAAACATATTTGCTGGGAGGCTGGGTGTTTCAACATTATAATTGCTGGTTTGAATTAAAAACGTAGTTGAAAAGTAAGAAGTAAGAAAACAAGAAAAAAAATACATTTTACATTGCTAGACCTGGCTTTCATTCTTACCATAAAACTTTTGTCAAAAATCTTGCCATGAAAGTCAACAAGGTCAAAATTTAAATCCTGTTCTCTGTGGCATAGCAGTGATTATTGTTTAAGATGATACAGGTATACTGTATTTTCATATTATTTCACTTAATGAAATATCCTAGGAAACTCTAATCCAACCCAAGGTGTACAGTTAGGTCTAGAAACTTTTAGACAGTGACACAGTTTTGTCATTTTGCCTCTATACACCACCACAATGGATTTGAAATAAAACAAGAAAGATAAGCAGTAGATAATTGATGGATGGATTGAGATGTGATCAAACTGCAGACTTTCAGCTTTAATTTAAGAGCTTTCACAAAAATTACAGCCATGTTATACAGAGTGCCTCCATTTTCAGGGTCTTAAAAGCATTTCGACAAACTATAAACGTAGTTTTTAATACTGGGACGAAAATCCAGTGGATGACTGCCTGAAGTTTAGAGCCAAATCACCAAAATCATCACCAAAATGTGATTTTTCTCCCTGGAGATGCTTTGCCAGGTCTTAACTGCCACCACTTTCAGTTGCTGCTTGTTTCTGAGTCTCTCTGTCTTCAGTCACTTAGAAGCAGCTCTATTTTGTTGAGATCAAGTGACTGAATTGGCCATGGAAGAATGTTTGATTTATTTGCCTTCAAAAAGTCTTGAGTTGCTTTCGCAGTATGTTTAGTGTCATTATCCATCTGCACTTAGAATTGTCATCTTGTCAGTATTGTTGCATTTGGCTGAATGCGAGAAGAGATTACAGCCTTATACACTTCAGAATTCATCTTGTTACTTCTGTCAGCAGTCATATATCATTCACAAGTGAGTGTTTCATTGGCAGCCATAGATGCCCATGCTGTAACACTGCCTCTACCATTTTTAATACATGATGTGGTATGCTATGGATCATCAGCTTTTCCTTTCCTTGTCTATACTTTTCTGATACAAGTTTATCTTGGTTTTATCTGACCAAAGAATCTGATTCCAGAACTTGAGTTGCTTTTTTAGATGTTTTCTGGCAAAAATCTAATTTGCCTTTCTGTTTTTGAATGTTACCATTGTTAGGGCCTGTTAGTGACAGTATTTTGTTTCTAGTAAGTTTTGTGTATTTCCTGTTTCATTTTTTAGTCTTTGTCTGTTCCTCGTCTTCCTGTCAAGTGTTTCCCGCCATTCATAATCAGTGTCCCCTGTGTCTTGTTATGTCTCCCACCCTTGTGTATTTAAGCCATGTTCCCCTGTCCTTCTTTGTCAGATCATCTTGTTCCCTTGAGACAACTTTCCAGCATTTCTTCGCGTTTGTTTCTACCTTCTCATGTACACCCAATTTGTAATTTACCCAGAGATTTTTGCCTGCCGTCAAAGGTCGTTTCCCGTCAACTGACATTTGATTGATTAAAACGACTTTGAATTTTCCCCGTGTCTGGGTCTGCTTCAGGAGTCCAACCATTCTGAGTGGTTCCATTCCATTGTAAACCCTCTATATACTGTACATTCATGAAGTCGTCTCTTGATTGTAGACTTGGGCAATGATATGCCTACCTCCTCCAGAGTGTTTTTACTTGTTGATATTGAGAAGGGGGTTTTTCTTCACCAAGAAAATGATTCTGCAATTGTCCACTTTAGTTGTCTTCTGTGGTTTTCCAGACATTTTGATGTTGTTGAGCTCAGCAGTGCATTCTTGAAAAAGAATGCACTAAATTGTTGATATAGCCATTCCTAAAGCTTTTGCTATCTCTTTGATAGATTTATTATGTTTTTCAGCCTCATAATGACATCCTTTACTTGAATTGATATGGCCTTGGACTTCATATGAGTAGCTCCAGTCAAATAGCTGCCAAATCAACATCTGAAATAAACTTCAGATCTTTTATCTGCTTCATTCTACTTGAAGTAATGAAGGAATGTACCAAACCTAGCCATGAAACAGCTTTTCACTGAGTTTTCCAAATACTTTTGAGCCCCTGAAAATGGAGGTACTTTGCATAAATGGTAAGTTTGGTGAAACCACTTAAATGAGTGTTGAAAGTCTGCACTTTGATCACATCTTGATTCTTTTATTTCAAATCCATATTGGTGGTGTATAGAGGCAAAATGATAAAAAAAACCAAACTGTATCATTGTCCAAATACTTGTGTACCTAACTGTATCTTGGGTTACACCGTCCTGGTACAATTCTGGCTTGAGATCATTGTTGCATTTCTTTCATCGTTTTTTTCTTTCATTGTTGTTTTCTTTCAATCTCCAAACTTAGGTAATAAAATGAAAGTGAATGCCAAATAAAAAAAATAAAAGGTAAGATTCCCAATATAGTCAGAATAAAGAATCTAGAAAAAAGGTGGTTGGAAGTCCTGCAATATATACTACATTTCTGCAGCACTTAACTCATCTGTATGGTTTATTTTTGAAGTATATGTATTTAAGTATTTCTAATGTGGATTTGTGTTGATCATGTAATATTATTACTATAATTGATTATGTACTGATTATAATATTTTATGCAGCACATCCTCACAGCTTAGGTGGAACCAGTAGACTTATTCCTTTTGCTTGACTATGATTTTACCATGATTTTTACTTTTTTTTTTTTTTTTTTTTTTAAATCAAAATAGGTGGTAATTGTTAAAGTACTTAAGGATTTACTGATTTAGTTGTTTCTGTAAATCAACATCTTTTTTGCCCATGCACCTTGCAGGATCAGCTGTGGCCTTCTTAAGCTGCTGCAGTTGCATGTGCAGGCAGTTTTAATGTGTAGTTGTAGTTTGTAAAAAACATCATGTCTTTAAACAAAAGATTTGTGTAAAACCTATCTGGTGGTTAGTCTGCTCATTCTCCTGGCGTATGACACTCACTGTGTCTCCAGACGCCATTAATGATGTGAGCTGAAGTGAAGCTAATAAATTAAGATCAAAAAATGCTGTGGCTTTTAGTACCACGCTTTACTCTGAGTCGTTGATCTGCATCAAAGTATTTGTAATTTTTTTTTTCTTGAATTTGCTTCCATAATTGCTGGCCTGCAAAAGAAAAAAATAAATGGCTGGAGCTTAGGGTTGAAAACCTGAGGGTGTGTAACTATAGCTGCAGGTCAAACCTATATCATGTCATCCTCATCTTGCTGCTGATGAATTACTGATAGAGTCAGGCCAGCTCTCCCTAAGGGCACCTGTAATTGACGGTGATTGCTAGAGGCACCTGTCTGCCTCTTGTGCATTTTGATGCTCATCATAATGAGAATGTGGAGCCCTGCTGACAAACGTAACAGCGAATGATTGAGCATTCTTCCTTAATCTTCTCCTAGAACTGTGTCTTCTTTGGCCTTGTTTTTTGACACAACGAATAACACGACACGAGACACGAGACTGTCTTGCAAAGCCATTGATAGAAAATGATGGCCTGAGAGAGAAGTTCCAAATCTGCATGTTTTCAACCCTCTGTATGTGGCCAGTCGCTTTCTTCTCTTGACACATTTATGAAATATACTTAACTTGTTGGACTACCCACCTCCTCAGATTTTGACACAGGACAGGTGCATGGATGCTGTTACTAAAAGTGGCACTTGCTCTATAATGCCGTCTTCACATTTACTTAATTAAAATCAAAACATGATACTCCAGTCCTGCCTGCCAACTTTTGCTGCAACGTAATATGACATCATCTGTCATCTGCATTGACCAGTTAAGTTTTTTATGGTCTCTTCTGGTGGGTTACTTTGTATGATCAATAATATAGAAGGTGAATAAAATCTTTAAGATCATGAATGTCTTACTTAAACAACAATTTTTGGCTCATATTTCATCATCTCAACTAGTATCTGAAACAATTGTCACTCAAAAATACATTTCTCCCTATTTTTTCAATTAAATTTTTTTTATTTTACAGAATTTATGTCCAAGGTCAATTCAAATCTTTGCTTCCACTTACTCCCAAGAGTCTAATGTCACAATTTACTTTTGAAGATTGTTATTGTTGGATTGCAGAATGAAGACAGAAATTCTCAACCATGATGTTGACTGCTTATGTTGTACATGATTTGTATCTTAGTACATACAAAAACACTATAAGGACATCAGCTAATATTGACTTATTAAGGTCACAAAATCAGATTTTCATCAGAGGGTGGATATATACATGGCAAAATCATTGAGACACAATAGGTTATCATCAACGACTACCATCAGAGAATGCCACCATATTTGTTTATACCCCTTTGCCATCATGTCCATATCCGCCAATACCAATATGGAACTGATAAATCGGTGCATACCTAGCAGACAATTTTGTTCCCCCACATCCTACCACATCTATACTTTTTGGCCATATGCAGTCTATCCAAAGGATGCGGACACTTCCTAAACCTTAATGAACCTTAGCATTCTAGTTAGGACTCTGTTTATGGTTTTGATGATTAGAAGGGGACATCGGTTAGGGTAGCGTTTATCTTTCATATTTTCACCTTTAATTTTTGATACACAGTTCAAAGCTGCCCATTGTAACATAATTCATCGGTCAGCATGCATTTTTGTTGCATTGGATTCAGGATAAGAGACTGTGGCCTCCTCTGATTTGTTTGTCAACACTGTTCTCTGTTAACAAGAGGTGAAATATTCTCTGTGGCATCTTCCTACCTGCTCCATATTTACCTTCTGTCTGCCAAATGATTAGATTAAATTTAACTCATAACCACACTGGTTAGATTAAAGGAAGCACACATGACTTTGTGCCTGGTGCTGATGCTGTGTGTTTGTGTAACGGGGGTTGTCCACAGTAGCCTTTATGTAGAGGAGCTTTAGCATGCTTACAGCCACGCTGATGATACCCACTAAGATCCACCAAACCCAGCAAATTTCAAACCTTAAAAAGAAATATTTTTCCTTGAATCAATTAAAGCTAAAAGCTTCCATTAGACATTTAGTTAGTATTGATCACTTCATGATTATAATTTGTCGCCAGTTAATTAGGATTATTTTGACTATATTTCTTTGGCCTGACAAACTGTGTTTGCAAACTCAGCCAACCACAAAACCAGAAAAGTTCTTAAATGCCTTTTATTAAAGAGTGCATAGTGGACGTCCACACAAAAGCCAAAAATCATATGTGCCAAAATACACTTGAATTTACAAAATACTTGCATGCACAACTATAACAATGTTCCTTTTATAAATGACAATACAGCAAGAAACATGTGTACATACATAGATCAGGATCTTGTCATGCCCTCAATACACCCACATTCAACTGTAAACAGTTAGTGTAAAGCACCTCATGAATGGTTATGCATAGAAATGAGCCTCCTGATAGATGGTTTTTAAATGGTGAATCATTACAACAGCTGAGAGCAAGATGACTCATCTCATTCAGTGGTTTAATTAATATAGTCCTCTGTGTCTCGCAAAGACAGTGCAAATCCGTGATCCACCATGCAGAGTTAAACATGCCCATTTAAATGTTTACAGAGTTCAGACTAACTGCCCTGCACCTTGCTAAAATGAGTACAACAGTTTGTGGTGTCCCCCTCCTAGTATATAACACACTAATTATTTATTAACCTATTTACCCTTTTTGTTCTGGCCTGCGTTATTATTAGGACTCAAAATGATGGTATTTAGTGTAATGACTGTCACTGTAACTGGCTTTAATTGCAGATTTTATGCATTGCAAATGTGCATGTGGTAAACGACTGGAGAAGGCTAAGTGTGTGTGCGTGTGTGTGCGTAAATCATTGCTGTGAATGCTGCAATTATTAACACATAAAACCTACATGAAAACTAAAATAATACTCGGTGACATTAAATCGGTTCTGTAATTAATGCAACGTTGGATTTCTTCACTGACCTATGATAAGTCAAACAATTACTGAAAATACACTAAACTCACTTTGCACTCAAGGTGTGGGGATTTTAATTTTAGTTGGTTCATTTTCCTTCACAAATGTGTAACTGGCAGAAAAAAGACATGCGCAAGTTTGATTAATTTTAACAGTTTAACCAAGGAAATAAGCTCTCTTGTGCCAGTTCATCTTGTTCGATTGTGACAGCATTACAGCAATCTCCTCATGTTTGTCCTGTTCCTTGAGTTTAGACCTGTTTTTCCCTTGACCAGAGTTCTGCATTGTGATTTTGAAACCTTTGCCCGTGCTTACTTCTTTCTCTGATCTGATTTAACGTTATTGACTTTCCCCCATGTCAGAGTCTGCTATTTTGAGTCCAGTCTGGTTCTGGTCTTGATATCCCATTTTACTTGTGAGCTACTTAAGAGAATTTCTAAACTTTACTAACTGCGAAGCAATGCACATTTCCTTTCCTTTGTAAATGAGAAAGTAAAAATATCTTCCGTCTAAAACACAAGCAAAGGCTTTGTGATTTTAACATGGAATAAAACATTTTTTATAGGGAATGTCAGCAGAATACATTTTAAGGCAGAAACTGAGAAATTCACTATTTCGTCTCCTACAGTACAAAACTACAAATTTCAAAATCCTTTATGCCTCTCAACTACCTTGGATTTTGTTTCCCTGTAAAATGTGGGCATGATGAGATGGAGATTTTGGCCTACAATGTGTAGCCGAAATTCTTCATTTTCAACAACAGGAAATGGCTTCATATTTTTTTTTTTTTTTACCATGAATACACTCTTTAACTTTTTTCCTGGAGCAGGGCTGCTAATTCACTCGTCAGTGCGGGTTAATATATAAACTCAGCACAAAAAGTAAGGAAATTTGTGTTTGGCCCATTATTTCTTTGTTGTAACAATGCTTCTTGGCAATAAATCTTATACCGTTGGAAAACCTGTTTATTTACCTTTTAAATGGGGCCACATTTGTGGGATGAGCAGAAGAGGTGAGTATGTGGGTTGTGCCCATGAAAAACTTGCCCAATCTTCTCTGCCAATGCCAAACAGCTTATTCTAATATTGACTCTTGTTTATTGGATTAGATGATCGTTGCAATGGGATGCCATGCCACAGCTGTGTGTGACCAAGCTGGTGACCAGCATGAGAAAGAGGTGCCAGGCTGTTCTGGCTGTGTATGGTTCTTCCACATGCTACATGCCCCTGTCTGTTAAATGAATACATTTTTAAATTGCCAATATATCAGATTTCTTCAGATTTCAACCATCCAATCCAATAAACGACAGCAAACATGCACATCACATGTCAGTCAGTCTCTGACTATTTTCCGCTGCATAGAAATGGGGAATATAACTTGTACAACAATCCCTTATACATAGTTGTGTCTCACCATTCAAGTAGAATTATCTTGGTACTTGGTACATCCAAGGTGGCACTTGCTCATGACGAATGGTAACTATTCAGGGTACACCCTGGACAAGTCACCAGTTCATTGCAGGGCTGACATATAGAGACAAACAACCTTCCATCCTCACATTCACAGCTGCGGACAATTTAGAGTAACCAATTAACCTAATCTCCTTTTTTGGATGTTTTTGAACTATGTAAACTTCGCACAGAAAGGCCCTGCCCCGAGAATCGAACCCAGGACCTTCTTGCTGTGTTGCAACAGTGCTGACACTGCATCACTGCCGCCCCTCATACTGCGTCTATCAACACAAATTATTGTTTTCAGTGCAAATAGGCTTGATTTTCACTTTTTGCCTATCAGGAGAGATGCATGAGATTTGGAGCTCATTTTAGGCTTAGCATTTTCTGACCTGAATATTGGACATCGTGTGGTATTTTTGTTAAAAATATATAGAATTATGTTTTCAGGCATATATTCATTACTTTGGGACCAATTTACACAAAACAAAATGCAAATCAATCAGGAAATCATATACTTTCATTTTGAAATCATACCATGTCTCCTGCTGTGCTGCTGTTTTTGTTGTGGGTGCATGAGCGATTTTGGGGGATATATCCTTGTGGTCCCATGTCATCTGAGTTAACTAGATTGGCCTTATTTTTGCACATTGGCAAGAAGTGTAGACGCATTGTCCATCAGTCATTTATCCATCCATCCATCCATTTTCTACTGCTTATCCCGTTAGGCTCCAGCCCCCCCTCGACCCCTATCTCAGCATCTTCGGGCGAAGGCGGGGTACATAAAGATGTTAAATGTTTCGTGAAGTGCTGATTCTAGTCTCTTGTTTTCTCATAAATCCAGATATTGTTCCAATGTTGGCATTCTACATACAAAATTGAAAGAGTCGTTCATGCACACGAATCTAAGCTGTTAGTCTCACTTTAAAATATTGCAGCACAGTAATTAAGGCTAAGGTAATTAAGCACTGGAAAATTACATTAAAGTTGTGGGCATATTAAAAGTTAATTCACTTACAATGTCCAATATTAAATGTATTTTGAAGGCATGTTTCATGTTTTTTCTGTAGTTTTTTCTGTAGAGCTACATTGATTAGCTTAAACTTAAGCTACATTTTCACACATAATAGTGAAATAGATATGGATAGAAGTAAAATGTTAAGGTACCACCTTTTTCTAATTTTGACCAAAGAGAAGCTCTGAGATATTTTTAGATAGACCAGGACTACTGATATTGTATAACTACACTGATGAGCCACAACATTAAAACCACAGTAGTTTAATATTTAACACTGAGTAGACTGTTGTTATAATGCAGTAGTCTGCTCGGAAACCTTGGGTCTTGGCTTACAGGTGGATATAACTTTAACAAGTTTTACCCACCTGAACTTTATTCCAAATCAAGTACACTCCATCATGGCAGCACTATCCCCAATAGCAGGACCCACCCCACCCAAAAGGATAGTATGCCCCCTCAATCCAACTGAACATTCATAGAACTCTGACGGGAAAAGAGAATCCTGTCCCCCAAGAGCCAAAAGTTCCACTGCCAATGTCCCTTGTGGCAGGTACCAGAGGACATGCTCAGAGGGTCCCTGTCCATGTCCTGACGGGTTAGAGCTGTTATAGTGGCATGAGGGGGGACAAATGCAGTATCAGGCAGGTGCTACTGCAGACATTGTTAGACAAGACAAGCTATGCCTGTGACCAATTGAAATTTAAAATGACAAAATGTGCCTCCATCAAAAACAACCTCAAACAGCGAGTCAAAGGGAAAATAGATCACATTACTGCCTACAGTGTTTGATCGAAATTTGATCAAAATACAAAAACAGATATATGGAGATTAGTGAACCCACATGAGAGAGAATACACCTTTTACTCTCACTGCCACAAGTCACATTCAAAGATCGATCTTTTCCTGATATCAAATACGTTGGTAGACTCAGTTGTGAACTGTGAGATAGGTGCCATTGCCCTCAGTGACCATGGCACAGTGGAGTTACATGTTGACTTGAATACAGATAAAATAAAAAGGGGTCGCTGGAGACTCAATATCATGCTGCTGAAAGACAAATCTTTCAGTGACACATTATCAGAGGATCTTCAATTTTTCTTTGAAACGAATATTGGCTCCACAGAAAAAATATCCTGTTTGGGAAGCATCTAAGGCATTCATAAGAGGGAAAACCATCGCCCACGCTTCAAAGTTGAAAAGAGAAAAGAGAAAGAAAGAAGAAAGATTAGACCAAGAGATATGTAATTTGGAGAAAGACCTGGCAAGGCATTAGTCAGATCACTTATACCAAACCATATGCAATCTGAAATATCAGTTACATGACATATATAATAAAAAAGCTGAGTATGCTTTATTCAGACTTAAATCCAATTTTTATGAAGGGGGTGAAAAGAATGGCAAACTGTTAGCTCG
>KV751349.1:531241-591789 GCA_001698575.1 Mola mola | reverse complement strand
TTGGTAGAAGGATGAGGAATGGGCCAGGGGACCCTGTCAAATTTTACTCCAGATAAAGGGGTAGATGTAGGAATTAATCATTCATTCATTTGTCTTTTCATAATCTGATGGTGATGTTGATTTGATTGATTGTTTGCTAGCAGGATTATGCAAAAACTACTGGATGGAGTCCAGTAGTTGTCGGAGGATGGGTAATTGGCCAAGGAAGACACCATTGATAGGGCACATAGGGATAAAGGAGTTGATTGTTTTGGAATGGTCTCTTTCGTCTTTTTTTTTTTTTTTTTGCTTCCTCCATGAGACTAGTTTGACATCCAGAGGATTTTTGCAAGTGGGCTTCACAAGTTTCCTTGTGAATTACAGTGATTTTGACCCTCGATACACATACACATACATACAAACAGTAACTCCACCAGCACTAGATGCACTAAAACCCCCTTAAAATCTACTTTCAGCCTCTAGTCAAAGTACTGCTTCTTCTTCTATTTCTTTTAAAGTGGTGTTGAATCACTATTATTTCATAGCCAAACCACGCAGGAGTTTTTATCGTTCGATTGGGGGGGTGAAGGGAAAAGGGAAAAAGCCAACCACCACTAACCTAAATGTGGCTCTCATTAAGGTCATGATGCACAGGTCACATTTTGCTGCTCCCACCCCTTTTCTTGCCCTTTTTCTTTGTCCCAATCCTTATTATTTTTAATATCTCAGAGTTTACCATCCCCCCTTTTTCCTCTCTTTCGCTTCAACTCGCCAACTTAGCAAGAAAAGCACAGAAATTAAAAAAATAAACATTAGTAAATAAAAATTCTCACTTTGCTATTACTGTTTGCTGTACATCATATCTCTTTTCTCGGGGCTCTGTCCTACAAAATTGAGTATGTAAATTTTTATTATTTAACCTGCTGTCTAATGTGAAATTTGGTTTACTGTAATCATGAATAGGAACGTTGCCTGACATACTTTTTTTTCCCGCCTCCATAGTAAAAAAAATCCTTACAAAACTGGTAAAATAATGAAAGTGGCAGCAATGTGGTCCCCCCCTTTAAGATTGTGTACTAACTTGACAAGCAGAAAGGAATTGGAGCAAATTCAAATAAAGGAAGGGGCATAACATCTTGGGTTTTGCTTGAAGTCTTATAAGATCCTGGCAGACAGAGACTATTTGCATGGGCTATTAACATTAGAGAATGAATCTAACAGTGTGTAGAGTTGGGTGGATGAATTACAAGAGAGATATACACAAACATGTCTTTCTTTTTTCCTCCTGCTACTGAATGTTATATGAATGGATCATGGATGAGTTTCTTGTGTTTCAGTCTCATGTATGGATGTGTGTCAACCAAGAAGAGAAACCACAGTGAAATGTCTATATATATATATACAGTACAGTACCCAGTAAATATCACAGTGGCAGAAATCCAAGAAAGATTCTCAAGGATGAAGAGTTGGACAGTACCAGGCCCTGACATGATCCACAGCTACTGGCTAAAAAGCTAACTGCAATCCATGAGCGCCTGGTAGCTCAGATGAACCAGCTGCTGAAAGGTGGGACACACCCAGGTAGGTTTACCAAGGTCGGACAGTCCTGATCATGAAGGATCCCCAGAATGGAACAATTCCATTCAACTACCGGCCAATAACCTGCCTCTACACGACATGTCAGACATGTCCTGTCAGGCATCACTGCAGCCAGGATGAGTAGACATGTGGCTCAATACATGAGCAGGGCCCAGAAAGGGGTTGGTAGTGACACCAGAGGAGACAAACACCAGCTACTAGTGGACAGGGCAGTTTCTAGAGACTGTAAGACCAGGCAGACCAACCTGTACACTGCCTAGATTGAACACAAGGAAGCCTATGTGTCAATTCAAAATACATGAATACTGGAGGTCTTTAAGCTATAAAAAATCAACAGGACACTGAGAGCCTGTATCAAGAACTCAATGGGGCTGTTGAGGACTTTTCTGGAAGCCAATTCAAGGCTAATTACCCAAGTTAACATCAATTTTGGCATATACAGTACCAAGGAGATACCCTATCCCCCCTGCTGTTCTGCATTGGGCTGATACCCCTCAGCCAGATCACCTTGGATACTGGTTCAGAAATGGACCAACGATCAGCCACCTCCCCTACATGGATGACATCAAGCTGTATGCGAAGAGTGAGCAAGACATTGACTCACTGATCCACATCACCAGGATCTACTGCAATGAAATTGACATGTCATTCGGGCTAGGTACGTGGAGCTGCATGATATCAAAGATGATCACTGAACTGAGGGGGTTGAATTGCCAGAATGCATCGCAGCAAATGTTCAGGACAGCTACAAATACCTTGGCATTCCTCCAGCAAATTGAAATCATGAAGAGGTCGCAAGGAGGTCAGCCACAGCCAATTACCTACGTAGAGTAATGCAGGTCCTGAGAAGTCAGTTGAATTGTCAGAAGGAGATCCAAGCCATCAACACCTATGCCCTGCCCGTCATCAAATACACTGCTCGTATAATAACTTGGTTAAAGGAGGAGATAGAGGCCATAGATATTAAGACAAGGAAGCTCCTCACTATGCATGGAGTGTTTCACCCCAACTCTAGCACCCTGAGACTGTATGCTGACCGAAAAATGGGAGGCTGAGGACTAGTGAGCGTCAGACCTACTATCCAAGATGAAACAACGAAGATCCAGGAATACATCCAGAAGATAGTTTGAATGATTACCTTCTGACTGAATGCCTCAGGCAGCAGAAACCAAGTGAGGAAGAGGAAGAAAAAGAGAGACCAGCACTGATGATCGCAGCACAAGGACAGGCCTTGAACACGATAGAGGCTGGGGTCTACCACACCAGACAGGACCCACGGTACATACTGTGTAAAGGTGCAGCACAAAACGGAACAATGCAAAATGCAGGCAGGTACGGCGTACTTGGGGCGTTATAACCAAGTGGCTGGCATAGTATACAGGAACATCTGAAAATATGGGCTGGAGGTTCCAGGATCAAAGTGGACACCTCCAAAGGTGATTGAGAACGGCCGATATAAGATCCTGTGGGACTTCCAGATCGAGACCGATAAGATGGTGATGGCAATTAGCCGGACATCGTGGTGGTCAACAAGCAGGAGAAGAAGGCGGTAGTGATAGATGTCGCAATCCCAAGTGATAGCAACATCAGGAAGAAGGAACATAAAAAGTTTGAGAAATACCAAGGGCTTAAAGAGGTGTTGGAAAGGCTTTGGGGGAGTAAAAGCATCAGTGGTGTCCGCAGTGATAGGAGCACTCAAGGCTGTAACCGCCAAGCTGGGAGAGTGGCTCCAACAAATCCCAGGAATAACATCTGAGATTTCTGTCCAGAAGAGCGCAAACGTAGGAACGGCAAAGATACGACGTAGGACCCTCATTTTAGTGGATAATATTTTATATGATGTTTGTTGTTTAATATGCTGTGAATCCTGTGAAATTGCTGCAAGATGATAATGTGGGAGAAATAGAGCCAATACTTCAACTCTATTATTGTATGGCTGAGAGGTGGCCTACTAAAGATTTGCTGTCAATGAATTTCTGTATTATGTTCTTGGGAGGACACTCACAATACCAATATAATAGAGAAAACATGCCCAGATTTGTAAAATACTCCATGAGTTTTACTATGACTGTTCAGATTGAAGTTACATTTCCAGAAAAAAACACACATGTATTTTAAAAATTTCAAGCTTCTGTATTGTTGGAGCTAGAGCTCGATTTGTATTGCCAGTAAGTGAGCTAGGGCTACCCTTTGTCACAGGTTCTGTTCAGAATTTTCATGCACAGAATTTACATAGTTAAGACTGGCACAGCCAAGCAGTGAAAGGTGACAGGTTTGGTGGCCTCAGGTTGCCATGTCTGCTTTTTGCAGATGATTTAGACCTGTTGGCTTCATTGAACAGCGCACTCCAGCTTGCGCTGGAGCGATTTGCGGCTGAATGTGAAGTTGCCTGGCTGAGGGTCAGCACCTCCACATCTGAGGCCATGGTTCTCAGTCAGAGAAAAGTAGGTCTGGTCACTAGTGGCCTGAGAGGAATTTCTGCCCCAAGTAGGGGAGTTTAAGTATCTTGTTCATGAGTGAGGGAAAAATGGAATGGGTCATTTTTAAGGGGAGGCAGAGAACCTGTCAGTATTTTTTATGACCACCATTTGCCTCACACAGTGCAACACAACTCCTTCGTATAGAGTTGATTAGGTTATTGATTGAGGAGTGAGGAATATTGGTCCACTCATCCTCAATGGTCATGCGAAGTTGCTGGACATTGGCAGGAATTGCAACCACTCTTGTACTCATCGATCCAAAGCATCCCAAATGTGCTTAATAGGTGACATATATGGTCCGGTCTGCAAGAATTGGAACATTTTCAGGAATTGTACAAATCCTTGCATTATGGGGCCGTGCTTTATCATGCTGCAACATGAGCAGATGTCAGCAGATGCATGGCAGGACACATGACTTGGATCTGATCATGATATCCCATCACTAAAATGCACCAGTGTTCATGGTTCATAGCTTATGCCTGCTCATACCATAACCCTGTCACTCATCTCATAACGCAGACATCAGCAACTGCTCTCAACTGCTCGCCAACCCAATGCCGTACGCACTACCCTGTTGTTTGCCCAATACAGAGTAACCCGGGATTCATCTGTGACGAGAACACTTCTCCAAAATGTAACGCCATCAAAGGTGAGCGTTGGACAATTCAAGTTGGTTACACTGACATATTGCGGTCAGGTGAAGACCCTGGCAAAGCCAATGAGCATTCAGCTGAGTTTCCATGAGACAGTTTCTGACCATTTTGCAGAAAATTCTGTGTCTTTGCAAACCAATTGTTTCATTAGCTGTCGGGATTGCTGACATTCCTGCAATTAGCATACCAAATGGACACTCCCAGCACTTGTGGCATTTGTGGCATTGTGTTTCAGTGCCCGACCAATATGAGATTTTTGGTTCTGTAACCTAGTCTGATTTTAGAGAGAATAAACATTCTGATACTGAAGTAATGACCAATATTTTCTTTTCTTCAAACACAGAGGTTTCCTGGCTAGAAGATACAGCAGTGGATTTTTTTGGTAATTTTCATAAAATTTTAGATTTATGCTAATTATCACAATTTCAGCTACTTTAGGTAGTCGGTTGATTTATAACAACTCCATGAGTTTTCACAAAATCTTTTGTAAAAACCATATTTTATTTAAAATAAATAAACAAATCTGTATACAGGATAGAATTTAAAACCATTAACCATACAATTATCAACCATCAGAATTTCGCCCCAGTACAGGATAATGTGTGTTCTTAGCCAGAAGCAGAACACTTCAGTATCCTCTTATTGTCCCATTAAGAACCCCACATGCACTTCTTGTAGTCCAAGCCCCACTCGTCTGAACCATCCATGGCCACCTTGCAGAATACAAACCTTGTGTGTCTCCTTCAGGCTGTTGTGCAGCTGGGTCACCTTTTAAAAAGACAGAAGACACACACAAACACAATTCCTGCATTTATAGTCTATTTAGGTACAAAAATTTCTTGAAAAGGAAAATGAATAGTGCTAGTGAGAAATTATTAGTTCTACTGTAATCACTCATATCTTGCAATATTTAGTGAAGAAAATAATCAGCAAATCTCATCAGAAACATCCGTTTTTACTATTTAACTGCTGAGAATTATCGTCTGCACTGTTTCACCTATTCTCACACCTTCCTGGTTTGCAAAGTAAATGCTAAATTAACAAGCTATCCGCAAAGCTTAAAACAATTACTCAACAAATAAGACATGCAAAAGAAACAATATTCACTAGCGAGATTTTTTGGTGAGAAGGACATTCATGCTCCCTTTAAATATGTAAATGAATGCGTCCATTTCAAACAATATTACCGTCACACACTTCCATGTGTCCTTTACATTGGCATAAAGACATATCGACATATCAACATCACCCTTTGGTTGCTTCGTAAACCCACTGAGGAAGTGGGTTACAGTGTTTATACCCTTTGAGATTGCTGAAGCATGTCAGTGTAAGAGGTGGGCAGCTATGAATTTGTTTTCACAGAGCACATCATTACTATATGTTGTATTATGATTCAGAATGTTTTGTCAAATTAGTAATTTGTGAAGATAGTATTGTCAGGT
Source organism: Mola mola (assembly GCA_001698575.1). Taxonomy (NCBI): domain Eukaryota; kingdom Metazoa; phylum Chordata; class Actinopteri; order Tetraodontiformes; family Molidae; genus Mola; species Mola mola. Next base: position 585,636 of record KV751349.1, on the reverse strand, counting down.
TTGTAATGCTGATTTGGAAATACTGCTATATATCATAGTGGAGGTGTTTGTCATAAGATAGTAGTAAAAGTAAAGAATTTTATTGAAAAAGTGAAAACTTTAAACTTATTCAGTTTGATGGCCTAATTTTTTAAAGAAGTTGATTAGTTTATTCATTAATCTTGAGTTTTGTGTTGCTTATCCAATCTGGTTGTAAGTTTTGGTCAATCAAAATATGTCTAAAAATGTGAAAAAGCAAAAAACATGGACACTACCAAGTATTGTGTTTCTTTTTTGGGGTTTTTTTTCCCCTTAAGAATGTCATAGCTGCGGTACCAAATATTCATGAGTATTCAGTGACCCCAAAATGGAAGTGAAGGGTATTCTGCTGAAATACCTTGCACCACTTTTTCATTGACCTGAGCTTCCTCATTGGAAGCAGTCAACACACCTCTTTAACTCAGAAGGGGAGTAAAGGAAGCAGTAATAAGTACCTCACTGTATATGCTGGTAAATATCTACCCCACTACCTCCACCTCTCCACATTGCTGTCCCCTGCCCCTCAGAACAAGACTTGTTTAATTTTAGCAGCTTTGACACACATTTGACATAGATTAATTATAGACACTCTTCATGCCATTTAGCTATTCACATTAAAATTCTAACACTAACACATTAGCAGATTAAATGTTATTCAGGACAGCCTTTCTTCTGCAACATATCAACTTCATCCTCAACAAACCAGAGGCAGGGGGTGGCTGGCCAACTGCCTTCGCTTTCACACTGTCCTCATCATCACTTTGGCCTCTTCTGTCCTCGCTCTTCAAGTCCTCTTGGGTTCCAGACATGATTGCCTCCTCTTATCAAGCTCTGTGCGCTCACACCTTTCCTGGCCCTTCTCCATGCATCTTGACTGATCGAGAGAAATTGCACCAGTGACGACTGTAGCTCCTTAAATGATTTCATGGCCTAGTTTCTCTCTAATAAGAAAGACCGTCAAAAAAAGGAAGGAAAAAAGTGAATGATTCATAGTCACTCATCATTCAATGGAAGCAGAAAGCTTGATCCTGAAATGTTTGTTTCCTTTTATTTACTTTACAATATTCTGTTGTTAATAGATATTGGGACTGAATATTTGGTTTCACTGTTAATCCTTTAAGTTACCTGCCTATGTTTCATGTTTAGGTTTAGGATTAGAATTGCAAGCGTATATTGCTCTTTTTCTTCTCTGACCTCTGCTCATTTCACAGAAATATAAAATATAATAAATAATTAACAATATACAGTTCAACTTTCAGGTGTAGTCAGTGGTGAAGGGTGTCCTTTGTGAAATGATGACACTTAAAAGAAATACTCTACTGCGTTTATGGTGGATGTCATGCCAATTGAGACTGATGTTTTTTAAAGTTGTAAACCCAAAAGGCAGGTATGTCCACATAATCATTCATTGGGTATAAAACCCTGACTGTTTGGATTTGTCTGAAAAGCCATGCCAGTAATGTTATGAAGGAAAATCAGAAAAAGTTATAACTATAACTATAATAACTATACTGAATTTCTATTTCCTTCCCACAATTATTTCTTCTTGTATTGTATTAAATGGCATTCCTTCAATGGACTGCTTATGTGATTTTGACCTTCACTTGACTAATTGACCTGAAAGTTTTCTTTTAGTTAATAAATTACAGCACAGAGTAGAGAGGGCCGGGCCTGAAGCATTATCTGATACATGGATGCCGCTGTCTTCATCCCTCTCCACGTCTAACCACAACCCCAAGCATCGGTGTACCAAATTAATTCAACTGTTTTTTCCCTTTCTTGTGCACCAACTTCCTCTTTTCTTTTATCTTGTTGCTTCTCACTATAGATTTGTCTTTTCCTCTTTCTTTGTTGTCTCCTCTTCTGTTTCTGCTTTTTGTTAGTGTTTCTTAAACTGTCTCTTTTCATCAAGTGAGTCTATGTAACAGGACTAATTTTATCCACTGATGACATCAAGCTCTGCTTCCCTTTAATCACCCAGTCCATTTTCTACCACTGTCTTACACTTCAGGTTGTTGTATACTAACCAAATCCTAGTTGACTGACAGTGACAAATGTCACAACACACGGGTTAAATTTGTATATACTTGATGCACCTCTACATTGTAAATTTGTTGCGCCAGCACTAGCTTATTAGGCAACATAAGGATTAAAGTTGTTTAACCGTAACTCCAAGAAATCAGGAGTAGCAGCTCAGGTCACTCAGCACACAAACACCAATGGCTGCTATGTAAAATGGAAAAATGGGTTTCAGGGAATGTTAGGATTTGGAAGCCCTTTGATCAGTAAATGTGCAGATACCCAACAACAAACTGAATAAGCAGAACCTCGGAACCAATTATTTTTGAAGAATTGACCCTATTTAGCCTACAAATATGTAGATAGGCATTGAAGTGGAAAAGGAAATAGAGATGATTTTCTATATTGCAAAGTAACTGGTCATTTGATATTTTGAATCAGTGGAAAATGAGATTTCAGTGAGGAGGCATACATCTTAAACTCTTCTTGTCTGCTTGTGGGCCTTCTGCAATGTGATTTTATACCTGTGTCATCACTCCAAAGGGTCCTTCACAAAATCATGGGTGATATGACAGTTGTCAAGACCATATCTGTAAGTAAACCAGTGTTTACCAAGTCCCAAAGGTTTTGTTTTGTTTATGCACCAAAGGTAATTATATTTTGTTTACACAAAAAAAATCACCTGTGTGTCCTGGGTCCTTTGAAGTCTATGGTACAAATGCATTGAAGTCATGTCTGTCTACACTTTGCTGGTTAAACGGCACAAAATATTGATGCAAAATAGGGCACAAAAAATATGTTGTATTTAGTCCCATAATTAGTATCAGTGTTCTCCCCCATTCCCTTGAAACACCAAGTATGTTTGCTCAGTGTGCATTGACTATAGTAACAGCGGCACTCATCTTGCTGAGGATCAGGTAGCCTATGTTCTCCATACTCCATTAGAGTGCATATATAGAAATGCACAAATCTTTTACTGAGGAGGAGGTGTGGCGCTGCAGTAGACTGATTCTGATAAACAGCAGATAGAATAAACTGTAGATGGATGAAGTAGCACATCATATTAATTGTATTACCTGCAGTGATCCCACGGAAAAAAAGATGGTACATGTCTGTCCACGTAGAGACTTTAATATTTTTTTGGAATTAATTTAATATTTTTTGAATGAAATGATTTATATCTAATTTAAATGAAAAGATATGGTTTGGGTTAAAAACAGGGGTAAAGTCATGTCAATTACAGTCAATTACTTTTACTACTGAAATTAGGTCATTTTTGTTTACTTGTATTATTGAGTATTAAAATCAGTAATTGTACTTCTTATAACAAGTATTGTACTTGACTTTATTTCAAGATTTGAACATTAGTGAGTAAAAAATAAATTCACTATCATTATAGGTTGTTATTTTACCTCTGTGTACATCAAACACAACTCAATTTTACGTAATTAACAGATGATGCCAGTTTGGAGACATGCTAAAAGCCAAAATGCCCATTCTGGATCTTTGGTGATTTCTAAATTTCTGCCATTTTTTTTTTCCTCTTGTAGGTCATAATGTTTGAAAACTCAGATGGACCGCAGTGGGGCAGAGAAGCTAAATGCAATGTTTATGGCAGAAATGCTAAATGGTCTGCTTATAATATGCCCTGAAAATTGTCAAGTAAAGAAGTTGAAAAAAGCAGAATGACATTGGACAAGATTCCAAAGTGACGTCAGATGACTCAGTGCATGTGCCACTAGTGCTGTGTTGTATCTGCAACAAGCAATGTTTAAAACTCATTGTTTTATTTCTGTATGTTGCTTTTTGTGTCCACAGGTGGTTTAATATATTCATGGCCATGTGTTTAATTGTTGATTAGCAAAGGAAGGCTGTTGTACATGTATAGCTGATAATCAGTGGTGTGGACATGCTACAGATCTGCCTGAACAAATGGAGTTAATCGTTGCTTATTTTGACGTAAGGGTTTTGGTGGCTTGATATTATCAAACTAGTGTTGTTTGATCATCATGGAATTAAACATTGACATTTTTCATTTGACAGTGACAATATATTAACATTCATTCCAAATGTAACACTATAGCATGTACTGTACAGTACATTTTAACAAACCTACTTTTTACTTGTGTACAGAGTACATTTTTTGTGTAGTACTTTTATTTGTAGTTGAGTAAAAACTAGTGTAAAGTAACAATACCTATTTATGTGCAATATACATTACATCTTTATATCTTTATACCTCTGGTTAAGACACCCTTTTATAGCTTTCTGTACATTTGCAGTGACATTATTGAAAGATAACCTTCAAGGAACACTTGTCCTTCATTAATACCTTTTTTTCTCTTTCATTCAATACATATGGGACAAATGACAATCAGTTTTGTAAAACACTATCATCACTATCTATCCAAATGACTTTTATACAGATAAGACAACAAATTAAATTTTATACTAATTACAAAAGCCAGCTTCAGCAACCAGGGATCGGACCGCCAAGGCCCCTGCCTTTGACTGCCATAGAGGTCCGGTACTATGTGGATCACATAGCACCGGACCTCTATGGCTCATCCTGTGGGTGGTGGGCCCACGTGAGGATGGACCCATGTCTCTTTTTCGGGCTAAGCTTGACCGGACCCCATGGACAAAGGCCCAGCCACCAGGCACTCACCTACGGACCCCTTTCCCAGGCCTGGCTCCGGGGGGGGTCCTCCGGGCAGGGTGCACAAGTCCATGTTAGTCACCATTATGGAAGTCTTTTGAACCGTGCTTTGTCTCGCCCCTCACCTAGGAACAATTTGCCTTGGTTGACCCTACCAGGGGCAAACAGCCTCCGACAACATGGCTCCTAGGATCATTAGGGCACTCAAACCCCTCCACCACGGTAAGGTGGCAGCTCCTGGAGGGGCAGACCAAGGACACGCTGGAGGGATTATATCTCTTGGCTGGCTTTGGAACGTCTGGGTGTCCCCCCCAGAGGAGTTGGTGGAAGTGGCCGGGGAGAGGAACATCTGGATCTCCCTGCTCAAATTGTTGCCCCTGCGACCTGGACCCGGATAAGTGGCAGAAAATGAAACGAAACGAAACAAATCTAATTACAAAACTCAACTTCACCACATCACATGCTGTGTGGATTATAGCTGCTTTGTTAATGAGCAAAATCCCATGTTGCAATAAGTCAAAGAACACATGCAGTGACTGGATGCAAGTATAACCAAATAAACAAAATCAATATTATTTTAAGTAATAGTAATTTTCCAAACTAAACAAAAATTAAGTTAATAAATAATTTGACAGAAGGTTAACACAGCACTTACTGTATCATTATCAAGAACTCTTCTTGTCCTTTTCATTGCCAGCTAGTATTTATCATATTTCTTACATCTTTTGTATAAATTTTTGCTTAGCAATAGATTTTATTGGTGGTTACCAGTAGTCTTCCTTCTCAATTTGTTGTCCTTGTCACACCTCACTTTCATCGCACACTGTGACCAAGACGTGAACTAGCGAGTTGAAGCTTTACAACTGTGCTGCTGAAAATGATGCACGGGAAGTGGAGTGGCATCTTCTTTGCATGTGTCACTTGATGTAAAAATGATGTGTGAGAATTACTGTCTTGGCAGAACACAAGCTGTACCGTGCAACGATATTTTGAGTGATCTTGATTTACTATGGATTGTGGTATTTTGGTCCCTGCTTAGAGCCCTGTGATGCAATATCATATACAAATTCCAAATCCTACTTAATGGTTATGTTGGTTGTATGCATTCGGTTTTCTAGGATAGGGAAGGCATACTAGTCTATACCAGGCATACCAAGGCAGACCAATAACGTTAATCAGACAATTGATGAAATAATAGGCACATTAGCAAATACACAAAAAAAGTCGCATATTTCTGAAATATACTTAAGAAATTCTGAAAAGATTGTTGAGAAAAAATGCGCCATTTGAGTTTATTTCCCACTCAATTTGTGTCTCAGCTTTAAATACACCGCTTTGATTGAATGACTGTGCCGTAGATATCCTTTGATGCTTTTAAATGCACTTTGAAGAAAAGTGTTCCTGGTGAGACCTAATCTGATTTCTTCTCTTAACCCCACAGAAAAAGTATCCAGTCAGAGGGGAAATCATGCTCTCCTCCAGTGACCTCCAGCTCATGCTACAAGTGGAACGTAATCAGTGAGTATTCCTTCTCTCCAATCGTCCTCGCTTCAGCACATTTAATAATCCTGCTGTCTTCCGCCTGAGAAGGCAGAATTAGTGGGAGATGGAAAAAGTAGAGTAAAGTGATAGATATATCAAAAAGCTGAAACTATGGTTTTTTTCCTCTCTGCTCTCGCTTGACTTTTTGGTTACATTTTAACACAGTCTCAAAGTTATTAAGTGTTTCCACATCATCACAGCTTATTAAAGAGATTGACTTGGATGTTCTAACAATAATGACAGTTAGTGGATCAATAACGTTAAAACCACAAGTCTGAGCTATTGTTACTCTTGTCTTGCCCCGTTGCCCCCTCTCCAGCTGAGCATTTGCAATCAGGCCTGTGTGTAAGGAGGTATATATAGTAGGTCTGTCCAGACTCCTAACTCAAAAACTACAGAAACTTTTGACTTGAAAACTTTATACAAGGTAGGTCTCCAAAATATCTTGGTTCTTTGTTAAGATGATTTGGATGTGGATTATAGAATTGTTTTAATGGACTAACTGGGGCACCATTAGGAGGTCATTTTTGATATTTTGACTTAAAACTTTAGAAATCGTTACAGCACAAAATAAAGTAAATAAATTATTTTCAAACATGCCAACTGCATCAAATGGTGTTGTGTGATCCAGATTCTATGGTTCTTGTGATTGTAATGTAAACATCACATAAAATGGGTTAGGGATCAAACGATTTACCAAACTTAAGATTTGTTTCGATGTAATGCAATTCGATTTGATCCACTACTCTTTGGCATGATTTTTGCAAAATGAGAGTTAAAATTTATTTTCTACATAAAAAAAAGGTGTTATTTATCAAATAAAAAGGACAAAACACTGCAATGTCTCTTACTTTTTCTGTATTCAATTTGAATTGTTGAGGTGGGGTGGTTGGAAACTTTACAAAATGAAAACAATACATATTTCCTTTTTAATGTTAATGATTAAATTAAAACATTAAATGAAACATTAAACATTAAAACATTACTACACGCATGTAACGAGAGGTCAATTCAGGTTGGGTCTACAAAGAGGGTCTGCAGTCTCTTTAAAAACATTATGTTAAAGATACAAAAAAAATTATTTTTTCAGTACAGTGATCTTGATAGTTGGTATTTTATGACCATGAAAGCGAGCAAAATCAAGTTTTCAACCTTTTCATATTTACTCTACAATTATAATTGCTCTTAAATCATCACTTTAGCGATTTATTTGCCTCTTTGTAGGGAATGAGGAGGCCATGAAGGGCATGTGGAACAGGTTTAAAGGCCAGCACAGGTTGTGATGTTACCCTGATAACATCAATGGGACCTCTGTTTGGTGCGTACACATTAGCCAGAGCTGAGACTGCCAAAGTAGGCTATTAAACACGCTCTTAAAGCATGGAGGTGCTGAGAATATGTCTGAACACTTCCCATGTATTTGTCTGAATTCATCCCCATCAGACTGCAGACATGAGAATTTCATTTATACTTGTTAGTAGAATTAAATTTTGTGCTGCATAGGTTGAGGGAGTAGTGAATGGACACCATCAGATATTTTTTAATAGTTATAATTGATTAATTTTATTAAACTCATTCCGTACATTCATATCTTTACATGTCAAATATATAAACCAGCAATGTCTTCGCCTTCTGGCAGTCATAGTCATAGCTTGGCTCCAACATACACGCTGTAGCCTTTTTTGCCTATATTGAAGCCATAATTTAAATCTGTTTTGAACTCAAACCATTTAAGATGTTTCTATCAGGGACAGACTCTGGAGGATTCACAGGGATGTTCTTAATCAAAATAGTTTTAGTCAGAAAGTAGGTCAACACTGGGAAATCTAACTAGATAGCAAAGGTTACAGTTTTGGGACAGGCAAACTCAGTAATAGAGAAACGAAACAATGATCAAAACACAAGGAATAAAGGCTGGACTGCTCACTGGGAAGATAAGACAATCTGGCACAGGAGGAAAGGAACACATGGTTTGGATACACTTGGGATGGGGAGACAATTAGACACAGATGAAACACTTTAGGGAGGATAGGCAATCACACACAGCTGATGGACAAGACTTGACATGACATGGGGAACAGGACACAACAGAACTTCAAAATAAGGCGGGAAACACTGACTGACCATAACAACAGACACATGAACACTACTGGACCCTGACAGTTTCTAGAAATTGGTGTCACTTTATTGAAACCACCCAGAAGAACTTGTGCACTGAGGAATAAAAACTTTGCATTGGAATTATGTCAGTACTGAAAATTTTTAGCCCATTTTTATTTTAAAAAAAAAGACATTTTTTTAGGCTGAGTGATATCAAGAATTTGGAGAAGAACTGAGCTATCAACATCTTTTGGGAATTTAAATTGGAATAATTTTTTCCCATTGCTAAAAAATATGACAGAAAATGTAAAACAATTCAATTCAACTGTAATAAATTTATTATTTAAAAATACAATCTAGTCTTTGCCAACAGAAGAGCCACAATGAACAATATTAAAATGCTTTTTACACTTTTTACATTATAATTTTGTATTGCTTTTCCTAGCTGTCTGCTTCAACCTGGGTGTGTATTGTAAAGCCGACAAACTAATATTCTCTTCAAATGTTATCAGAGTCATTGTCACCGTGATTGTTTTGTTATAAAGGAATATGGCAAGCACTGCCATGCATGTTTGTGACTTCAGAAGGTACAAGTGAGAGCGAAATGCCTCAACACATTTAGTATTTAGGCCACGTTTGTGTACAGGATGTAGAGGGTTTCCGCTGCTTGAAAACGGACTGATGACTTGAAGTGAAAAGAGACAAACAGAGGAAATTAACAAAGGCTATTGGCAGAAACGTAAGTCATCCTGAGTCAGTGGTTGCATACATGAAACAGACAGGTGCTGATGAATGAGATTCAGAGGAGATAGGCACAGCCAGAGAGCTGACTGGTGACAGTGCACTGAGTATAAGACTGAGTCTGTGCTAATTTTAAACTAGCAATTGAGTCCCAGTGAACAATTCCAGTTTGGTCTGAACCTCAGAATGTAGGTCAGAGAAAGAGGGACAGATTCTGGGCAGGCACTGTTGATGGAGGAGTTACTGGTAATGTGAATGGAAATTGAGTTTATTTTATCTGCTGGCCCTCCTCCACTGGGACAGGACTGACATATGCCCAAGAAGAGTAGGAGTAGTCATCACTAGTTTTACTCTTATAGAACAAAATGAGGAAAAATGTTGCTAATCACTATTTAACAAGATACAAATTAAACAAACATAATAGTAAAATTGAGTTTGTATGGTGAGATGTTGAGATGGCGGTGCACACAGACGCAGCGGCTTGCAGTTCTGTGTTTGTTTTTTTTCGTACTTTTGTGTGTTTCGTATGTCGTTTCGTCCAGAAACCATCTCTACAGCCATCAGGAGCTACTGGACATCGTCGGTTACACCATCAGACCGTCAATAACGGAAGAGTCTAGCCGCTTGTACAACATTCCAAACGCCATAGCGAGACAACCCGGTGCTCCTTGGATTGTTGTCGTGCCGGCAGGCCGCGAAGACGGAGAAGAGACAAGAAATAAAAGGGAGGCTGCCGCTCTGGATTACTAGCCAGACTGAGGAGAAACCCGAACGAGACTCCCCTTCCGAGTATGTTTCTCACCATTGCCGGTCCCTGATCCACAAAATGGACATGTTGGAACTACTCCTCGAGGGTAATCGATGTGTTCCGGACGGCTGTGTTTCGATCATATCTGAAACCTGGCTTCACCTGCTGATCCCCGAAGCTGCCGTGCAGCTAGCAGACCGTTCCGTGCAATGCTGGGACCGAAACGAAGATTCCGGTAAGAGCAGAGGTGGTGGCCTGTGTATTTACGTGCGCAATGACTGGTCTAAAAAGACTGTAGTCATGCAAACACATTGCTCGCAAGACTTAGAGTTAGTTTCTATTAAATCCCGTCCATTTTTTCTGCCCAGAGAGCTAACAGTCATGCTAATCACGGCTGTTTACATACCACCTGATGCTTACACTAGCATAGCTCTCTCACTATTGTCAGACACAATAGGCAAACCTGAAGTCTGTCTTGCCTAAATTGTATCAACATGTAAGTTGTGCTACTAGAGAGGAATCCACTTAAGATCATGTTTACACAAACATTAAAAATGCATACAGAGCAATACAACTCCCACACTTAGGCCAGTCAGACCACCTCTCTCTACTCCTCACCCCTGCATACACACTTCTGAGAAGAAGCACAACTCCAGTGACCAAGACCATCACGACCTGGCCTGAAGATGCGCTTCCTCCACTACAACACTGTTTCTAATACACTGAATGGAGTGTCTTAGAAAATCATGACCTGACTGTACATATGGAGTTCTGTGTGGGAACGTAACAGTGGATAAACTGAAAGATGTGTTCTCTTTGGACAGAAGAGCCAGTATATTTATCTTGGGTAAAGGGTCATCGACCCAAACTTTATTCTGATCACATGTAAAGCAAAGCTTCTCAGCTGAGGGCTCTCGTTCTGTCAAACCGCGCAGGGCAGAGCAGAAAAGAACCCCCAGGGTCTGTGTGTATGTTACATTTATCTTCTTGGGGCGGATCCCTCTAACAATGAGCACTTTATGTAGTCGGACCTCTTCTCCCCGGACCTCTTCTTCCTGACTCGTGACTTCCGCATCCTTCGGGTGGGGACAGATCTCACAATGTTCTTCTTCTTGTCTCACGCTTGTTATCACATTTGTGCATGAGTAACTATGTGTTGTCTAATGTGGGGGTGTAAGCAAGTGGTTTTCCTTCTTTGTGCTTTGTGCTGCATATCTCTCTCTCTCTGCCTTTCTCAAAATTCAAAAATTTTTACTGTCATAAACATGATAACAATACAAGATGTTGCTACTTGTTTCTGGGTCTTTTTGCCTTCAGTTTTATCTTCAGTAACTGAAACGCTGTTCTGTTGGGTTAAGATCAGTTGACTGATTTGGCCGTCGAAGAGTATTCCATTTTATTGCCTTCAAAAAGTCTTGAGTTACTTTTGCAGTATGTTTAGTTTCATTATTCATCTGCACTGTGAAGCGCTGTCCAATCAGTTTTGTAGGATTTTGCTGAATGTGAGCAGAGATTATAGCCCCATACACCTCAGGTTTCATATTGCTACTTCTGTCAGCAGTCGCATCATCAATTAACAACAGTGAGATTGTTCCATTGGCAACCATATATGCCCATGCCATAACAATGCCTCCACCATGTTTGCAATCTGATGTGGTATGCTTTGGATCATGAGCTGTTCCTTTCTTTTTTAAAAATGTACCAAATTGTTGAATTGGCCACTCCTAAAGTTTCTATAATCGCTCTGATAGGTTTCTTTTTTTCAACCTAATGATGGCCTACTTTACTTGCATTGGTATCTCCTTGGACTTCATATTAATAGCTTCAGTCAAACAGCTGCCAAATGCCAATTCACCACCCAGAATCAACTCCAGACCTTTTATCTTCATTTTCCTTGAAATAACAAGGGACCCGACCACACGTAACAATGAAACAGCTTGTCAGTCAATTGTCCAAATTTTTATGAGCCCCTAAAAATGGAGGTGCTCTGCAAAAAATGTCTGTAATACCTAAATAGTAAATGCCATATTTTTGTGAAACCTCTTATATTAAAACTGAAAGTCTGCAATTCAATCGCATGTTTATTGTTTTATCTCAAATCCATAATGATGGTGTACAGAGGCAAAATGGTACAAAAAAACAATTGTTTCATTTTTGGTCACTCTAAATTGCCCGTGGGTGTGAATGTGAGTGTGCATGGTTGTTTGTCTCTATATGTCAGCCCTGCGATGAACTGGTGACCCCGCCTTCGCCCCAAGATGCTGAGATAGGCTACAGCCCCCCCCCCGCAACCCATAATGGGATAAGCGGTAGAAAATTAATGAATGAATGAATATTAGAAAGTTAAAAACTACCATTAATGACAACTTGTTAAGTGTTTTTTTCCCCTGATGATTAAAGTACATTTTTAAAACATGCTTTCATCACAGCTCATCATCATCAACCAGGAATCATATATCTCTTCCCCAGTATCCCTAATCATTGCTTCTTTGATGTGGGTAGAAGGGGTTTCCAGACTAGAAAGATGAACAATGAGTCGAGTTTAAATAGTTTGCACTCCCATTATGAACAATCAAAAAATACACTGGCCTTAGAAAAAAAATACTTTGGACACCTTGCTTCATTGTAAGCTCTTTCCAATCAAACACGGTAGGTTTTGAGCTAGGTTTTGTTTTGTTTTTTTAATAGTTAGGTGGAGACTGCCTAACAACTCCAAAATTTGTCCAAAATTTTGTCACTGCAAGACAGACAAAAAGGAGAAGTGGGATCAGTTATCCTGTACAGTGCCTGCAATTGTGCCAAACATTGTTTTATGCATCATTAGGATAATATCTGTAGAGTAGAGTAAACATATCCTATCCTGACTTGTCAAATAACATAGTTTTTACATATTCAGGGCATATTGAATGGTTCATTTAAATGAAAATAATTACAAGACACCGCAAGACTCAATTTTTGACCACCTGGGTAGAGGGCCTGTAAAATGAAATGATGTAATTTGGTATCCACATTTGTACAGCAGGATGTCAAAGCCTCCTGTTATTCTGGCACCAGCATTTATTGCCCTGCGCAATCATCAGTGCCACTGTTTTTCAGCAGAAACCTTTAACCTTGATCATGTAAAAGGCACACAGGGAGCTGACAGCACCCTTTATACATGGCTAACAGGTCTCTGGGCTTTTGAGACTCTTCTGATGCGTCAATCTGCTAATACAATTTATTCAACAGGGATCATCTTGCCAGTCAGGGGTCTCCCTCCTTTCTGCTCCCCTCCACCCCTATTTGGTGGTACTTTTCAGCTAATTGCATGAACAAGTCTGCATAGCAATTCCTGAATAATTATGTTACCAATGTGTGATCTATATGTTTATTTATTGAAGGTAGGGGTGTGATGAGATCTCGTGCCACAAGATCTCGCGATATTGAAATGTGACAATATTTCTCGTTGAAGGAAAGGCTGTCTTGCGAAGCAGTGGTCCATCCAAACTTCTGTTTATGACGTGTGGGGAGCAGCAATACAGCTTTATTATGTCTACCCTGCTGGAAACCCTCAAGAATAGCATAGAAGATATCCCCACCATTTTTACATCTTTTGTGTGGCAGCATTTTTTGTGCCCAAAGGAAATAATAAACTGCAACAGAGTGACAGACAAGACATGAACAATATGTAAGCATTGTAAGAAAATATTACCTTACATTGCAGCCAACGTAAGAATTATGCCAAGAGAAGACTAAAATTAACTTCCACAGTCAAGTGTGAAACGACAGTAACGAGAGGTACTGTTGTTTTCATTACAGCTGAGGTCATTTTCCATGGTAGAAAATCAGTGATTTTGGCGACTCCTCTATGCATAGTTCATGTAAACACACTAGCCGGCATTTCAGTGTTTACTTACAGATAAATTAACGCCAGTGACGACAGATGATTCACTGTTGAATTTGATTTTCATTTTGCTTAGCAAATCAACTTTGTTTTCAATGTCTTACAAAACAAAATATTTTATTTTTGAATTAGTTTCATTAGCAAAATACTGTATGACAAAATGCTTACTAAAATTGGCAGAAACAGTGTAACAGTTTCAAAAACTGAGGGTATTGAATTATCTTTACAGGTACACATTTCACTGTTGATTTATGGGGATTTTGTTTTTGACATCCCTGCTTTAATTGTTATGATTCTTTTTTTCAGTTTTGAAATATCAAGTTTCATTATTTCCACCACAAACACTTTGTAAATGAGTGAACTAAGGTTTAAAAAATTGCTATATAAATAAGCTTTATGATTTTACCATTGAAGGTCGGTCATGTACTGTCTGGTACAAATTTTTTCAAAATGCCCCTGCATTGTTTAGTGACTCAGTCAAATAAAAGCCTATTTTTCTAGTCGCATATTTAGCCATTAAAGTTTTGTAGTAATGTTAAAATCTCATTTAGTCTCATTTTTGTGAACCAAATATCATATATTGTCTTTTTGTGAGCTTAATCTATCAGTACACCACTAATTAAAGGGCTATCTCCTGTAGCTAAATTGATTTTCATCTCTCTATCATCAGTACATCAATACAGTATTTCAGTACCTCAGCTAACAGGTGGATATTTTCAGCTAGCACTTTATCAACTTTGGGATTTTAGATAATCAAAACTACCAAGTGGTCAATGTGCAAACACTTGTCATGAAAGCTAGTTACCTTTTTATTTGTTACAGTTTCCTAGTAAACTCTAATAATGTTAGCTCTGTCTTGTATTACCAGTAATAATGATAATGATGATGACAATGTGATGGAAAATGGAAAAAGAATTTAGCCTATCAGTAAATAAAGACAATGTTAACCTCACAATGGTAAAATTATGAAAGAACTGTTGTTTGCATGTGTTGATGTGATTGGCAGAAAATTAACATCCCCACGGTGTGTTCTACTTTTCAGTCAATCACATGAACGAGTCTGTACCGCTAAAGTGTGGGAGATGTTTGATTGGCTTCAGATAATTCCCATTTGAAAAAATGTATTTGCACAAGCATCCAAAGTATCAGGCTCTTTCTTTAACGGCCGAATTTAAAACGGTCCTCAACAGCTAGTTGCAAATAGTCTGTCTGGCTTCATTATTGAAAACCTGCAAATTAGATCAGTGAGCTTGAAGAGGCTACAAAGCTCTGCAGACCTGAGAGTAACAGCAATGTTTGTGATTACTTATTTGCTCCAGCACAGAAATAATGAGTAATGCAACTGTTTGGGCTCAGGTATGTTGACAGTTTGACTGTTCACACAGACCACCATTTATGTTAACAATACAAGACAATTAAGAGGTTGAATTTGGCCACTAAAATTAATCATTAATTATCATAGATAATTAATTATTATTAGAATAGTAAGATCTAATTTACATTGGATTACCTCCCTTAAAGAAGGGAAAAGATATCCAACTTAATTAATCAGTCTCATGAAATTTACCAAACTGTGAATTTGGAATCATGCTTTATCAAATCAAATCAAATCAAGTTTTATTTGTATAGCTCAAAATCACAATTTACACATTATCCCACTGGGCTTTGACAAATAGTATAGATATGACACACTGCCCTTAGACCCTCAAACCGGGTGAGGAAAAACTTAAAAAAACTCTAAACAGGGAAAATAAGAAACCTCAGGAAGAACCACAGAGGGGGGATCCTTCTTCCTAGGACAGACAGACGTGCAATAGATGTCACTTTTACAGAACGCAACAACATGACAATAACAGTTTACTAAGAATGTTTGAGTTCATATGAGTCTATAAATCCAAATATAGTGTGGGTATAATATGTTTGTACAGAAGTCATTGTAATCCATGGGCTAGGCTGGGAAATCCAGCCTAGGATCCAAGTCACAGGATATCCTGTCCTAGCAGTAGGCGTCAGGCAGGACCACAGCAGCAGCTCCCAACGCGACCTAGAAAGACCTGCAGGATGATAAAGCACAAAGACTCTGGGGAAGGAGTAAAGTTATTGTAAGGATATGGACATTTAGAGGAAAAAATGGAAGGTTTTAAGTCTACTCATAAAATCAGACAGTGTGTCCGCCTCCCGTACTGAGACTGGAAGATGGTTCCACAGGAGAGGAGCTTGATAGCTGAAAGCTCTGCCTCCCATTCTACTTTTGGAGATTCTTGGGATCACCAATAACCCTGCATCCTGGGAGCGTAAAGTTCTGGATGGGTGATAGGGTACTATGAACTCTTTATAATCTACTTAATAAATACAACCAACATTCCTTCATCAAGAGCTAGTTGGAGTTCTTTACAGTGTAGAGGTGGGCAAAATTCACTCTTGTGCAACATAAAACACACTGCATGTTTATCCAAAAGTATGTATTCAAGAATGAACAATAAAGTAAAAAAGAAACACACAATGCCTAATCTAGGATATAAACCATTATATACATTTATATACAAGGGTGTGCGTGTATATGTGTGTGTGTGTGTGTGTCTGTACGTAAAAGAGAGATGGATAATTCTTAAACAGAGGCACAATGGCCAAAAGATCTGTAAGTGTCAGACCAAATGTTCCTTTGTTAGTGGTGGCTCAGGCCATTTGCTGGTTTAGACCCTGCATGTGTCAAGACAGTGTTGTGTGGGTCTGAGGACGTAGTTCCAGGTTAGAAGGAAGATGGTTAGTTGCTTGCAAGACCCTGAGTATATGTTGGCTAACTAACCTAAATTTAAAATTGTAGCTAATCCATTTATTAATAACCTGACCTACAGTCACAACAATACCATTCAACAATGCAAGACAAATACTTTCGTCAATTACGCGTTTAGCTGAGCTATGCTGAGTTGATGTGCCCAGATCAACTTTATCAGTCCTTTAATGGGGGCAGATGTTCTCCTGGTAAATTGATCCCTGTTAGATGCAGAGTCCAGGTTGAAGGTCTTGCGAGGAATTCTAGTGGAGAATGCTGTTATTGTTGTTCAGTCCTGGTGCTGGAGGAAAGCGATCGCTCCTTTGGTGCATGCAGTCAACAGTTGTGCTGAACTCTTCAGTAACTCCCTTTGTTAGCCTGCAGGACTGGTTGCCGCTGCTGGCTAAATTCTAGCTTATGGAGTCCTTAGCAGGAGCTCTGTGGCTTCTGCTTCGAGGAGAGCAGAGAGAGAAGAGACGATCTCTCTTGTATGCCTGTCCTTTACAGATGTCTGGTGATTAGCACCAAGGTGTAAAAGGTTGTGAATAGTTGGGGGCTGGGAGGATCACTCAGTTGTGGGGCCCAACACAACTTTAATAAATATTAACTATTTGTTCCATAAAGTATAACACCAAGCCATGACAGTTAACCTTTCATCTCTGCCACTAGCCCCTTGTGTAGTAGCAGTCTTGTGTTTCGTTGATTGAGTTAAGTTGTCACAAGCAGCATGTTATCACAGCCCCTCATTGGGCCCCAGATGCTTGCTTTTTTTTTTCAAGATGTCTTTAAGAGGTCCAGGGAGGGTTACATAACAACATTAAAAGCAGCTCTGCCAGGATTTTTTATTTTTTTTCATTTTACTCCTGACATCAAGTTAACACTGTAATTACAATTCCGGTATTTATGTTCTCAGTAGAGTGCACAGTAAAAGGGCTTGAAATGTTTTGATGTAGCTTAGAGACGGAGCACCCGAAACCTGGCTGCTGTGTTTTCTTTGTTGCCTGTAGCAGCACTGTTCCGTTTGCCGACAGCACTCAGCCATTTCCACTAACATGATAAATGTCCTCTCAGCCCTCCTGTGTTTCTGTCTTTAAGGCTCTGCACAGTAAGCTCAATTCACACCAATGCAAATATTTAATTACAAAAGTTTGCTGTTCTGTATTGGCTGTGTTTGGATGTTTGCATCTGAACCAGTCTCTTTTTTGATTTGAATGTTTACATACCATTCATTTTTTACCTTAAACAAATTACGATTTATATTTGGCTTTAATTTATGCAGGTATATTATGTGTTGGAATAATCCGTTATGATATGATTATACAGGCAACAGCAAATTATTTTTTTTGTTCGGTTCAATCTGTGGTTGCTGTGAACAGGAGATGAGCAAAGAGAGGATTACTGTTCACCTCCTTCCCTATCATGTCAGATGTTTATCATATCATCTCAGTGCTTCTGGTGTTGACAGCACCCACTGGAGTAAGG
The DNA here is from genome assembly GCA_001698575.1 of Mola mola. NCBI lineage: Eukaryota > Metazoa > Chordata > Actinopteri > Tetraodontiformes > Molidae > Mola > Mola mola. The sequence continues at coordinate 567,671 of KV751349.1, read as the reverse complement.
AGAACATTGCCAGCAAAGTGGACAAGCTGATCTATGAGTTATTTTGAGGCTAGTTTGATCTTTGTATGTGTGAGTGATGATGTTGATATAAAGAAAGGGGGGGTTGTGAGGGACGATAACATCAGATGGGTTTGCTGAGCGCCTACAACAGTGTATGAGCAAGAGTATGATTGTGCATGTCTTCATGTTGTTGTCTGTCATTGAGGTAATGGGTCACTTTTCCCTGATTAGCAGTAGCTCATTTGTAGACAAAGCTAACAGTGCTTGGCTTGTTTTGTTTATGTACGTTCTCAGTAATCCAGGTTTGGGTAGTCTTAAGGGATTCAATTGAAGGCATCTGGAGTTCAATTTTTGTTTTTTGAAGACGTTTCACCTCTCATCCGAAAGGCTTCTTCAGCTCTAAAGATTGGTGGGGAATTCACAGTATTTACTCTCTGGTAAGGTCGTTACACTTTGGAGGTGATCACCTAAGTTGTTGACCCTCTCCTTGTTTGCATATCAAGGTCACATGTAAAGGTGTAGTTCATTAATGAGTCCTTTTGAGGTGTGACTCATTGATGACCCCCTTCACATTCATGTGCGTTGTTATGGTCACAAGATTCAAGGTGTGACTCATTAATGAGTCGTTGCCCTGCTCTTCTTTTTCTGATGTCTCATGCCAGTTGACTTTTAGCAGATTTACCCCCACCTTTTGAACTGAAGTGTACTGTAGATTGGAACAAAATTTATTTTACTTGCTTACTTTTTAAAAAAATAAATAAAAATAGCCCATAACCCCACATGTTTGGACTTCAGTTTCTAATTACCGGCTAAGCAAAATTTCATAGGATTGTACTTCAGGCAAACTGAAAATATAGAATCCTTGACAATCAGCTATTTGAGGACCCTTCCTTGACTTTTGGAAACAATCATAGGGCATAGTAGATTTGGGTACAAACAAACACAATAGAAAAACTAAGCGCGACCATGACAGGACAGTGGTATTGTCCAAACTACTTGTTTTATCAATGAAAATAAGAGGACCTGTTTACGAGAAAACAACAACTCAATCATCACGACAGTACACCACCTGGCCTCACTGTAGGGAACCAAGAAGAAAAATTACTTCAAGATGCAAAAACCTAAGGTAGTTTTCGCCATCATTCACCAAAATTGAACTTTGTTAAAGAAAACTGTATGGGTTCTGAGTTCTCTATAAAAGCTGTGAAGATAATATTTGAAATAACTTTAGTAGAAGAGACTCATCATCAATTGGTGCTATGCTTAATTGAGCCAAAGGTCATCTGAATAGAACATGAGCATAACGTGACACAGAACACTTGGAATGCAGAATACATAGAACACTCTCTGATTTGGGGGTGTTGCAGGATGATTTAATTTAGTTCTTTTCAGAGCAGTTCCTTTAATGAAAAATGGGTTTAGTAGTCTGTAAGAAGCTATTAGTGTTTTTTGTCCTATGTTAGCTTTTATGGCATGTTTCTCTTCTTCCCTCATAGTGGTGCGTAGCTGCACCATGTCACGCTTCAGTGGTTCTGCTTTGTAACAGAGCTTACTGCCCCCACCTTTAGTAAGTCACATCACCTCTGCATAACCTAATTACTGTATCCTACAAAAATTGGGTGCAATTAAAAGAAATTTTTGTTTTGGTTATTAAGAATTGTTACAAAAAAAGACTTGGTGTAAACACATTTTCAAAAGCATTTGCTTTATTTTTTACTTTTTCTCAATCCCTAAAGCCCAAACAAAGAACACAGCAGGATAAGGAAATCTGTCCTACCCTCTAAATTGTAATCTGTATGTTCCAAAACATAACAGAAAATCCTGTCAGCCATCATCATGACTTAAAATGTTCTGAGACTTCAGCTGCAGTCGCAAACAAGAAAAGCAAGTGACGGTCTGATCCTATTTTTTTGTTCCTCTTTGTAAAGAAAGAAATGGACCCATTACTATAAGGTCTGTAGCAAAGACTTGAAGACACAAAATATGTCACCCTGAGCTGATTTAGGTCATCTTTAAAAATAAATGATACCAGGTCCTTACACAGCTCTATTTACACTCCAATGCATGTCAGTACTTTCTTCTTTATTATTGATTATCTTTTGGGAGAGCCATATTTTTGGAGCAATCCCAAATTAATTGTCAATTCACCATGGTGAATTTGGTGAATTTCAAAGCAGTTTCAGTTTACTGTGAATACACTCACGTTTTTATGTGAAAACCACAAGACAAATAGGGATTAGGGATACAAAATATATTAATAAATTAAATTTGCTTCAAGGGCAAAAAACAGTGTATCTAACTCCACTAATCACATTGTCTTAACGTCTTAATTCAACATTTCCATAGAGAGTATGTGGAATGTCTTTCAATTTACCTTTAGAATTAGCTCCAGCTAATGCCAATCTAATTACATTCACATGTCGATATGTAAAATTAAAGCCTTCTTTCAATAACATTTAGAGACATTTTACAATGATTTTCAAAACCACTTCCATAAAACGCCCCACAGCAAGTCAGTAATTAAACATTGGGAAGACAAAATAAGATTATTTATTATTTTAAAACAGACAGACAGTTCTACCTCCTCAGAGGCCATGGCTAATTGAGTAGAGCAGGTCATCCTCTGATTGGAAGGTCGGTGGACGCCTGCTGTTAGCATGTCGAGGTGAGACACTGAACCACAAATTACTCCCCATGCTGTGCCCTTAGTGTGTGAATGGTTTCTCAACTCCCAAATTTATTACTAAACTTCTACCCTTGTATGAATATTTGTGAATGAGTGAATGTGACAAATGTAAAGTGGTTTGAGAAGTCAAGTAGACTTGAAAGAAGATATATAAAATGCAAGTCCATTTAGCCTTTAAAAATGTATTAATGTAAATTAATTGCTACCTCACACATGCAATATATACTATACATACAGGGTGATTTCCTATTCGCAAAGAGTATCTGAGGTGAAGTGTAGACACAGTTTCACATGTCCCAGCGTCTTTTGGTTTGAGAAGAATTTGTAGGTTTCATAAACCATGTCAGGGCTTGTGGTTAACCTCATCTTGGCTTGAAAAAGATCAGCGCAACTGCTGTGCTGATCTGCAGAGGATTGAGTAATCAGTCTGAAAAACCAGAACAGAGAGGTTAAAGATATTTTAACACCTAGAGAGCATGATGATACTTCTTGGAACTCAGTGGCATGTTAGTCACATGGAGAAGGGAAATAAGCTTTTAACTTCCTTGTAATTGCAGCATGCTTCCAAGGGTCACTGTTACAATTAGTTCCTGTAAGAGTGATCTTAAAGATACAATTACATGTATCTTTTCTGTTCTGCTTAGACTTTTAAAACTGAATGTCATATGGATAATTAATTAGTAGGTTTAATTGTTGTTTAAATCTACAATGCCAAGCTTTTGCTGGTTTCAGCTTTTCAAATGTGAGGATTTGCTTCTTTTCTCTGTCCCATATGAAGATAAGTAAATATATACATTGCACTGTACCAAGATGCAACTGTTATTCACATTTTCATTGTTGGTTGTTGTTGATCAGTGTATATTGTACTTCATCCGGCCATTTTGTATTTTTGCATGTAATGTACATTAACTTCCTCTTGCACCATTTATTTTGTGGATTTGTAAATATGGTAGCTGAATTTTCACTTTGACAACTTATTCCCTATTCTTTCTATTTCCCCACAGTCTCTCTAACCTGCTGTTTCTTTGTGTTGACATTCAAAAACCAGCGCACAAAAAATAACACAAATGTCAGTGGTGTTATGCCTGTGTATTTGTCATTGTGGTCCTGTCCTAGACCTGTTCTGTGTATAACCAGAGAGACTTCTTCAAATGTCTGTAAAATGTATGTTAGGCGTTCACATTGTATCAATATTTTTATGCACTGTCTCCCTCATATTTAGCTGTGATCGCAGAGTGGTGAACTTCTGCCCATCTTTACTTCTGAGAGACTCTGCCTCTCTGAAATGCTCTTTATATACCCAGACACGATACTGATCTCATGTCTCACTTTCAACATCTGATAGGTTGTCCATGTTCCATTGTGAATAAAATAAGGGTTAATGAGATTTGTAAATCACTGCATTTTGTTTGTATTTACATTTTACACAGCGTCCCCACTTTTTTTGCACTACAAGTTGTAGCAAACTTTCAACTGATGCAGAACACAACGAGATGCATATTTGCATTATTGTAGCCTTTGTTTTGATGACATTACTGTACTTTTATGTACGGATCTGCACATTTGTAAATATAGCCTTTGACCATTATCCTCTGCACAGAATCTATATCTGACAGAGAAATGTCATCAGGAATATAATTAATGAAGAGGAAAACGCTTTTAATAGCCAATTTTAAACTGAAACTCAGAACACAACCTGATCTCAACCAGGTTATGTTTGCAACATGTGTTCCCATGGCAATCTAGCCAGGTTAAGAGAGAGCCACCTTCGTGACACTGATAACCTGATAACTAAGACAATAATCTTAATTTGTAATATACCCCTAAGCAGGTCTGACAGCCGATACCGAAAACGTTTTGAAAGGGTTGTCATATTTTTTGCCTTCCCAAAGCCGAAAACACAAGAAGAGAGATGTTGGATATTGAGTAATAGTGTGGAAGTCTAATTGAATTAATCAAAGATAAACAAAAACACCCAAGATGAAAACGCTAACTAACTTTGTGTACTAAGTTTATGTTATCGTTAAGTTAAACAATATATTGACCTACTCTGCTGGACAAGAACATTCCTGTATGTGTTTATCTTTCACGTGAATTTTCAAGACCTAGGGTGTCTTACACTTGTGTAAGGACTGCTGAGCTTTTCCCTCTAGTTGAATGTTTTCTTTATTCACAATACTCCGCCAAGAAATGATATTGTGAATGTAGTCCCCTTTTTTTATATTTACCAGTAATTGTCCGGAAATGTGATTTTATTTCTTTTGAAATATGTCTTTAATGATATAGTTTAAAACTCCATATTTGACTTGAGAGAAGTAGCAACAGTAAGCAAGGGGGATGGGTCTTTATGGAGCGTGAACAAAAACCTTTAACTCCTGACACCTATTGGTATACCAGTCCAGAATTTTAACCCAGCCCAAATGAAGTCTCTGATTTCTTGCTGTATTCGCAGAAATCAACTAAAGCTAACAGTACCAACAGTAGCAGTTTCATAAAAGAATGGCACAAGTTTGTTGTTGTTGTTGTCAATCTTCCAGAAAACCTAATTTGAGAGCAACTGTGCCCCAAGCATTTACTGTGTTTACCAGTTGGTATGTGATAGCTCTCTATCCAGTGTCTCAGTGCAATAATGAAGAGCTTTATTTCAATTGAACCATTCACTGACTCTGTATTCTCAGTTTTCTTATTTGTCTCAGCAGCCCTCAGGCTTAAATAAGGCTGTTGTTTCAGACAGCAGAACGTTTTCATTCACCCTTAGTCATTTTCATTTGATGTGTTTTCTTATAACACTGTTGGCTTTGGATTATTTTTGCTCATTAAATCTGGTGATGGCACAATCGCACATTTAAGTGCGATAAAGACCACATGGTCGGTGCTGTGTGTTGTTGATGGTTAATAAACAGAGTATTCCACAGGGTTTGTGGTCTTCTACGCATCCTATTGGTTCACATTGATTGAATACCCAAAGGCAAATTTCTAGGAGAAAATAATACAAAAATTTAGACTACCTAAGTTATGTTTGTAGCTGGCCTTTGGTAACACTCAGGAATTGCAAGTTCATTGCTAAACAGTAGTATATAGTAGTTTCTGTTGTCTTTTGTATTATATTTTATTTTACTCCTGGTGGTTTGGCTGCAATATAGGTCATAACCTCCTCACCAGCAGACCATCAGTTATGTATTATGTCAATTTAAACAAAAGTACGGCTCAAAAAAAATTCCCCCTAAGGGTTTTTTTTATCATTTAAGGTTAATTATTGAATTGCTGCTATAACACAAGGTGGTACATCTTGATTTCTTCAACATTCCAAACACCATAGCGAGACCACCGGGTGCTCCTTGGATTGTTGTCGGTGCTGGCAGGCGGCGAAGTTGGATGAGGAAGAGGAAGCAGTTCTAAATTACTCTTCCTCCTCTGTTAAGTGAGAGGAGGATGAGGAGGCCTCAGACATCGACTGTCTGCCACATATAATGCAGTTTTGAAATTCCTCCCCAGGAAACTTAACCACAGTTCACACCTTGGCTCATGTGATACCAGCGACTCACATGATGACCGGTTGGCGTGACATCCCAACTGATGGTGTATGGATCTGGGTCACACAGATTGGGGGCGGGGCTTTTTATCCTTTGCTCACTACCTGAGTGAGAAGGATGCTCCACAAGGTTAAATACTGGGGACTCCCTACCAGAAATTAAGAACTGAAGAATCTTAGATGAGAGGCAAAATGTCTTCAAGAAACTACAAGAAGTCCAGTTGCCTTCAGAAGAAACACCAAGACTATCTTATTTATGTCAAGAGTCTGGATCTGGTAAGATGTCCACCTGAAGGGATAAATAATCTAATCACCTTAATCACATGGTTGCTGATGATACAGTTAGGAAGGGCTGAAAATTTACAATAATTTCCCCTGCTATGTTTCTGTGAATATTTAGGCTGTGCATGACTATAACAGTCATGCACAATTTCACTTCCAGCTGCACAAATGCATGAGTTGCCTGCTTCTCTTTGTTTAATTATTAATGGTGAAAAAAACATTTGAATTTAATTTTTTTTTTTTTTTTTTTACAATTTTGTGACTTTTTATAGATGAAATGATTAATTGATTAATACATTCTATTTATTATTGTTGTAGTTGGAGAAGAGTCACACAAAAACAGCATCTGATATCTATATTAAGGATTTTTTGCAGCAACATGTTGTGACCATTTGTCTGAGAAACAGGCTCCTGTTTAGTTTCTTACATATCTCTGACATTAACATTCCTTATTTCACTCATCATACCTCTATCGATACCTATGCTGCATGTTTGCTTCTTTTCCCTCTGTTTTTTTTTTTTGATATTGTTACTGAAGCTTTGCTCAGCAATTACAAGGAGAAAAGTTAATGAATGTAAAAACACAGCAACCCTGCAGAATATCTGAGCACGCACACACACATTCACACACAAGACTGTCTCCAGCTGTTTATCCTTTTTGCCCGCCCGTTAGAGCAAATTTTATTAGCGCACCAAAGCCAAGCTGCCTGTCTGCTCTCCTTCTGCTGTGAAGAGATCACATTACTTTTATTCTTGGATATAACGCTACAGTTCAACCCCAGTTACACTGTGTTGCTTTGCAGCCAGTGCTCTGGATGTTTGTGTAATTATTTAGGATCAGGGCTGCTGATGAGTTGTTCTACATCCACCATGAATAATGAGCATCAGAATATCATCAGATTTTCTTAGAGCAATTATAATTTGTCATTTCCAGAAGAAAGACGCCTTCCATATGTGCTTTAAGCATTTAAACAATACTTGAACCAACTTACACAAAGTGGAACTGAGTCATGGTCTGTTGTTCTTTCTCTCAAAATAGGCAATTTAAATATAAAAAACGCATACATAATTTAGTTTTGTCAGTTGTATTCTCTGTGTCTCTCTCTCTCTCTCTCTCTCTCTCACATTTGTTTTGGTAGAAATGTACAAGTATAGAAATGGAATTAGATAAAACACAGTTGGAAACTAAATTATTTTCTGTCTGTTTTTCCCTCCAATAAATAAGTTGAACTTGCACATCAATCAGCCAGTTTTATTTACCTAATTAATTCAATTTAAACAAAAAACAACAAAAAAACACTTTTAATTGTAATTAAACTAAACATTTCTTTTGATTGAGTAATTGAGTATTGGCCAGGTCAGATATTGTTTTGGAACATGAACAAAAGAAATTCACAAATTTGAGTAGTGGGGAGCTTTAATTCTAGGTTATTATGGTACTTGCAAAATGAGACGGCTATTTGCTTTCAAAAACAAACTTAATATGTAGATTTATACTTACATTTCCATCATTTTTTTCTGTGTACTGAGGGCTTATTTACTTTTGGTGTTATCCAAATAGATTTGATATGATAACCTGGCTAAACTGTTGACTAGCTTACAACCAGTCGACTGTTCAGCCATTAAACAGTAAAAATTTCAAGCAAGTCTAGTTGCTACGAATTAACTACTATAACCAGTCATAGCAAGCATTTAGTAATTATCAGGTTCGGGAAACCGAGGACCCAATTGTACAGAGTCACACAGGGGGTTTTCTAAATCAGTAGTCGTTTTAATAATAAATGTCAAACCAGGAATTCAAATTATGCAGAGGTACAGATAAAGCTAAGGCAAACTCGGTAATCGGAACACGGAATACAGATCGGACAAAAGGAGACTTACACGGAATATACGCTGGACTGCTCGTTAGGAAGACAAGACATCTGGCACAGGAGGAAGGGAACACGGGGGTTAAATACACGAGGGAGACGTAGAAAATAGGACACACGTGGAACACATTAGGGAGAGGGAATAATCAAACACACCCGAGGGACAAGACTTGACAGGACATGGGGAATAAGACACAAGCAAAACTTCAACATCAGTCCGGAAACACTGATTGACCCAAACAACAGACACGTGACACTAGCAGACCTTGACGGTAATGGTATCATGTTTGAAGATCTCAACAAATCTGCTTACTTCAGTGTGCAGTAATAACATAATACAGCGTTTGTAATAACCAATCTAAGAACAATGGCCATAATAAAAAATGAAAAGACAAAACACAAACTCAAAATAAATCATGGTAATCCAGCTATGACTAACAATAATGTACTAACCATAACAGATGCTCCAATAAACAAAAAGATGTATTATTTCTCTTCAACTACTGAACATCTTTAAAGAGCAAACTCTCCGTGCCATCTATTCTATGTCAAATTTTTAACTGTGTAGGTTTCAAGAAACACAGATTTCCAAGCCAGGAACAACCATGATAATGCTGCCACAAAAAATATTAAGGTGCAGCAGATATATTCAACATTTTGTAAACAAAGTGTTAGCATTTTAGACCCCAGTCAGTTGTATGAACAGTGGCCTTGCTTCATAGCTATAGTTGCAAACATCTGCACTCATTACACACTGGTCAGGAATTGTTGTGTTTCACATTAACATGAAATATAATTTGACAATTACTAAACAGTAAGAAAATGGATCCAGGTGATATACCCAGTTCCGATTTATTAACACAGTGTTTAAGTATGTCATAGTATATTATTGACAATTCAGTGTCATCCATCCTCTTTTGATGTTGATGCTGTCATTAATAAGATAGAGTTGTAAGTATGTGCACCAGCTTCAATCGTAATAACTTTAGAGGACTGCCAAGCAAGACATTCTTCTTATACTGCTGGCCAAATTGTCTGCATTAAAAGGGATGAGACAGGTGGATTACATCCCATTATGAGCTCCCTCTGAATAATACAATAACCCTTCTTGGACAGAATGAAGACTGGGTTCATCTATTTATGTCCATCTTCCATTTACCTATTTCCGTTAAGAGATGTGCTGTTGGAGTTTATCACTGTACTGGTCAGTGATTCAGACACACGTAGGGACAGTTTAATTCCAAAGGTCTTCGTTTCAATGTTAATTACTCAGCTAGTCACTTATTGTCACTACTAATATTATTAGCTAACTGAAGGTGAAATAAACTACCTCTTTAAAGCACTGATGTCTGATGTTAATTTTATCATGATAATGAAATGATAATGAAACAATTTTGAACAGTAACAGCTGGAGAGGAAATGAAAAATGTTCCAAATTGATAAACATTACATACCTGGAGTGTAAAAACACGTACAGTGCAACATTGCTAAGAGGTTTTTATTGTTGGTCTAGTGTCTTTTTATTTCTTGTCTACATATACTTTCTCCTGTGGAAATCTAAATAACAAAGGGGTCATTGTCCTTTCTCTTTTTACCTCCTAGGATGCTTTTAGGTCTAGACTTTACCGAGACGTACTACACAAAAGATGGGCAGCCAGTGACGGTGACCAATAACAATTACACTGTAAGTATGAAGCAACAAGTACCACCTTGAGAAGCTATTTTTCTTCTCCCCTCTTTTTGAATTGCTGCTTACTAACATAGGACACACACACAAACACATAATTTTGTCAGGAGTGACAATGTGGGATTAATAGAATGCTACTACACAAGCAACCCCAGTCAGAGGTGATACATGCAGATGTGGGCCCTATGGATACTTCGAAACCCAACATCCAAGCTAACGAAGAACCAACTTGTACCTCAGTGTTCCAATGTCCACAACTACTGTCACAACTATAGATTGATTAGGTACAACAACAATGCTATGGCAAGGGGGAGCCAGGATGACAGGTCATGGGCAGATTTCATCACCCACACATTCAGAGAGTGACCATCACTGAAACCAAAAAGCTGATATATCCAACAGTAATCTTGGTCGGGCTCTAGAGACTGTAAGACCAGGAAGACTAATCTGTGCACTGCCTGGACTGACAACAAGAAATTTTACGACTCAATGCCACATGGATACTGGAGTACTTGGAGCTGTTCAAAATCGACAGGACACTAAGAGCCTTCATTAAAAACTCGATGGGGCTGTGGAAGTAAACCCTAGAAGCCAATTCAGACACTTGCACAAGTTAGCAACAAGTGCGGCATATATCAAGGAGATGCTCTACCCCCCCTGCTGTTCTGCATTGGGCTGAACCCCCTTAGCCAGATCAGGCACTGATCAGGCACTGATCATGGCAGCACAAGAACAGGCCATGAAAAAAAGATTTCTAAAGGCCAGGGTATACCACACCAAACCGGGCCAAAGGTGGAGACTGTGCAAAGATGCTCCTGAGACAGTACAGCATGTAACAGCAGGGTGCAAGATGCTGGCAGATACGGTATACTTGAAGCACCAATACCAGGTCACATCACATTTGCTGATTTCCCCAAAACCCCACCCTAGATTATATCTATTTAAAATACAGTAGCACTGTATTTTGTAATAAATTTAAAATCAGAATATCCATCCATCCATCCATCCATTTTCTACCGCTTATCCTGTTAGGGGTCACGGGGGGGCACATTCACATACACACACACCCTTGTATATAAATGTATATAATGGTTTACATCCTAGATTAAACATTGCATATTTCTTTTTCTTTATTGTTCATCCTTGAATGAATACTTTTGGATAAATATGCTGTGTGTTTAATGTTGCACAAGAGTTAATTTTGCCAACCTCTACACTGTCATGAACACCAACTAGCTGTTGTTAAAGGAATGTCGGTTGTAATTATTTGGTTAATTATTAAGCATAATTCCAAATTCACAGTTTGGTAGATTTCATGAGACTGATTAATTAAATTGGCTATCTTTTCCTTTCTTTAAGGGTGGTGCCCCGAGGTAATCTAATGTAAATTAGATCTTACTATTCTAATAATCATTAATTATCTATGATAATTGTTGGTTAATTTTTGTAGCCAAATTCAACCACTTAGTTGTCGTCTTGTATTGTTAACATAAATCTGTGTGAACAACCACACTTTCAATATACCTGAGCCCCAAAAGGAGGAAGCCATTCATGTCAACATCAATTGCTGACACAAGCTCTAGCTTTCTGAATAGAGACAGTGCTGTTTTCAAATGTCTTGTTTTGACTTTTTGACCATCTCAAACAAAGCACCATCTAGTTCCACTGTAAAGTATTAGAGACACATCTGACATTAGATTAGACAGATCTCTACAGCCAATATCTCCAAACCTGAGCAACTCACAACTGCACATCCATATGGATAAACAGCACTGCAGGTAAAAGACAAAAAAAATTGTTTTAAGTTATTTATTGCTTTAAAGGTCTGCCTGAACATAGTAAATGCTGAAGTAGTTGGAATGCATGTGATTCATTTAGAAACTCTTCAGTTTCTAAATGAATAAATCTGTGAAATTGCCGTACTGTATTTTTTCTATTATGGAATAATATCAGTATTTAGGCCCAGACATTTTTTCAGTCAGGCTTTAAAAATGTGCAAATGCAGTTATACAAATGTTTTACTAACTTAAGAGACACATATCAAGATGTTCTACCAAGTGTGTAATTTGGAGTTAATCAGAACTGGTTCAGATACTAAGGCGGGAGGTAGAAAGTTTTATCCCACCATCCACCTGGTTACAAATTTGTGTTTTACGTTTTAGTCAAGTATAATTTGTTTGTTTTAAATGTAATGAAGAAAGTTTTGACATTGATAAATGAGTATCCATTTCCAGTTGTAGGACCTGAGGGCTTGGGAAGCACAGGCCTACTGTGTTTTGCACTTTTATGCAGACCCTGGGTGCTAATATGTTATTTTAAAGATGAAATCTTTAAGACATATCCATATTTTAAATTTAATACACCCAAAAATTAACTTTATCTGAACAATTAAACCCCTTGTGTTTTGTTTCAGAACTAGAAAGGGTGGAGATTACGTTTTCTGTTCCCACATTTGATAAACCAAGCCACTTTCAAAAAGAACAATAGGCCTTTCTCAACTCCGAGTACCCCATGTTTGAACTCGGATTTTCGTTGGAACTCAGAGTTGGCAAATTAAATTCAGAAGTCCTAAAAAAGGAAGGGTACAGTTCTCTCAATTTGCAATTGAAGGAGATGTTAAAGAAACACCTTTCGTCACACAGCTTGCCTTATGGATTGGGGTGCAGTCTTTGTACGGGAAGTGATTTCTGCAGAATCAGAAGATTATACCTGGTTCCTCAATAGCCAGTCTCAGACTAATTGCTGAGGGTTTTCAGGGACAGTTAACTGGTTTTTTATATTGACTCTAACAGAATCCGAACCCCTGCAGCTGCTGTTCAAATTAAAGGAATCATTTTATTGTGTAATTAGCAGACAGTCTTTTGAATATTTTTTTTAGAATTGATATGTAGGCATCAATTATACCTTGTAGTGAAAAATCCCTTTTCAATGTTAACTTTAGTTCTTTGAGCCCATTGGCCGAATTGTTTTTTAAAATTAAAACATGTTAGAAATTCAAGGGATGAACTGTGGAAACTTATTGGTTTTTTCATTTGCCAGTAGTGCCGAATTTGTAGTATGCCCACCTTCAATGCAACTACCAGTTCTATTAGTTGATTTTGTCCAACATCAAGTTCCACCTTAATTTATTTTTTTCAGCAAACTTTTAAATGTTCAGAATTAAGCAGCATTCTGCTATCTCCCAAACCTACAGTTACAGTGATTTTCTTGCCAGATTTCGCTCTAGACACCCTGAGATGAGTAGGCATTATGATAGGACCCCTAGCAGCATGGCTAACCAAGTAAAGCTAAGAGCAGCTGTTAGCAGCATTTACTCTCGTTACTCTCGTCTCTTTGTGCAGTATATGTAAGTAATGTCCATCCCACTATTTCTCAACAAAAACTATAAAATTAGTTCTGTGACATATTCGTGTTGATAACAAAAAATGTAAACTTTTTGCACATATGCTCCTGCTCACGTGACCCCTCAGAATATATAAACATGTCAAAAACTGAATCCAGCAGTGAGTCATTCCACTGCCACATGAATAGCATTGTACATTCCTGAACAGCCTACCTTCTTATTATCAGTTTTTCAAAATCTGCTTCTTTTGTTGCAAATCTAATGAATTAATTTCAAATCTTTTGAGTTTGAGTGGCCAAGCTCCAACACAAACACTAACATGCCTCAAGGGGCTTTGCACGTCGTTAGTGATTTTACTGGCAGCTTTAGTCATGAAGTAAGAAGCTCATTGGCTGCCTTAGGGATACCACTGAGTGGATCTAACAGATCAATTCAATGGAGGCTCTAGCAGTATGCCTGTATAAACACTGTCATAGTTTCTAAGGGCTTAAAGTATGAAACATTGAATACAGTTTTTTTTTTTCTTTCAGGATCACTGTTTCTACCAGGGCCATGTAAAAGGACATCCAGAGTCCTGGGTGGCTGTCAGCACATGCTCAGGAGTAAGGTACAGGAAAATGGAAGATTTATCATGTTTACAGTGTGTTTGTGCTACTTATATTACTATTTTATGTAAGACTGTACTGACTGACAAACCACTGTAGATTTGATAGAGTATCGTTGTCTTTCAAATAATTCAAATGCCGGATTTAATTTAGTCTAGTGTAAGACCGCTCAACTAGTTATATGACTAACGCAACTCATCATTCACTGTGGATAGTCTGAGACACATGATATAACTAAAATGTTACTAAAATGTCTCCCCATCTCTCATGCCTGTCTCTGCTGAAGTCTGTCACATACAGACAAAATGTCAAAATAATATGATGCTACTTCAGTAAACAAGTTTCATAAAACTCAAATAACAATTATTTGTTCAGTTTAGGCAGTCCTAACAAGTATGTTAACACATACTACCCTCTTTGAAGTTGCAAACTGTTGCTTGTTTACACTCATGGAGCAACATAACCATTCATTTGGAGTTTCCTCTGTGTTTACCTACCTGGTGTGGCAAAACAACATTATGACATTGCAGGGATTGAAACTTAAGGAAATAATATACATTTGAAAGCATCTTGACCGGAAACAGTACCAGGTGTCACAGGGCTTGAAATGATCGAGGGGGACCAAAATTGAATTCTATCTTCCTTAAATATGATAAAGGATTGTATTACTTATAAAGAGCCTCTTTTACTGTTCTTGGTCAGTGTTATCAGGTGACTTATAGCTGCCACGATTATCCAGATTTGCTGCTTCACTTGACTGCTCCTTAATATCAACAAGTGTGAGTGTGATTGTCCATGTTAAGTGTTTGCCAGTGAGCTTGAATTTTCCTTCAACACATTTGGAAGTTTAGTCCAAACACAGAAAGTTCAACTCGCATCGTCAGAACTCTTTTTTTTTTCCTCAGATTATTATGAAAATGACAAATTTGATCCTGATCCTTGACTAATTGGATCCAGGCAGCAGTTTTAAAGTCTTAAATTTTCACTGCCTTAGACAGATTTTAATGTGGAACGCCTTGCATATTGAAAGCTCAGATTGAAGCTTTGTCCTGGCGAAGATATTGTGTGACCCAAAGAACATATCAATGGTTTGATCTAGTAAAAGCAATATCAATTTAAGGCTCATCTGGGCTTTAGTAGGAGTTACAGTGGGGGATATAAATATTTGATCCCCTGCTAAATTTGTAACTTTGACTACTTACAAATAAATTGGGGTACTCAAATTTTTATGGTTGTTTACTGATTACGGCAATAGACAGAATATCAGTCGAAAATCCATAAAAAAAACACACAATATAGAAGTTATAAAATGTTGTGAATTTGATTGAGTGAAATAAGTATTTGATCCCCAACAATTCGCCCAAAATTCTGGCTCCCACAGATTAGCTGGTGCCCATGTGGCACACAGCTGTGCACAATCAACCAATTACCAATACTCCTGATCTTAACTCGTCATGTGTATAAAGTTCACCTGCTGTGGGAATCAGTTTCCCTTCACTCCAATCTCTAAAGCACCATAGGCAAGACCAAAGAGCTGTCAAAAGATGTCAGGGACAAGATTGTAGAACTGCACAAGCCTAGAATGGGCTACAAAACCATCACAAAAGGCTTGGTGAGTAGGTGACAACTATAGCGCCATTATTCAAAAGGGGAAGACACACAAAATGACCATCAACTGTCCTCAGTCTGGAGCTCCATGCAAGAACTCGCCTCGTGGAGCGAAGATGATGATAAGAAAGGTGAGGAAGCAGCCTTAAACTACACGGCAGGAGCTTGTTAACGGTCTGAAGGCAACTGGGACCCCAGTCACCAAGAAAACAGTTGGTAACATACTGTGCCGTAATGCACTAAAATCTCGCAGCGCATGCAAGGTCCCCATGCTCAAGAAGGCACATGTACAGGCCCGCCTTAAGTTTGCTAGTGAAAATCTAAGTGACTCAGTGAAGGCTTGGGAGAACGTGCTGTGGTCAGATGAAACCAAAGTTGAGCTATTTAGCATCAACTCGACCCGCCATGCTTGGAGGATGAAAAAATGCAAGTATGACCCAAAGAATACCATTCCCACAGTCAAGCATGGAGGTGGAAACATTATGTGGTGGGGCTTTTTTTGTGCAAAGGTTACAAGGTGACTTCATTGCATTGAGGGGCCAATGAACGAACCATGTACGTTAAAATCTTGAATGAAAACTTCCCTTCCTCAGCAAGAACACTGAAGATGGGTCGTGAGTGGGTCTTCATGCATGACAATGACCCAAAACATACTGCCAGGGCAATAAAGGAGTGGCTCAACAAGAAGCATATAAAGGTCATGGAGTGGCCTGGTCAATGTCCAGACCTCAACCCAATAGAAAACCTATGGAGGGAGCTGAAGCTTCAAGTTTCCAAGCGGCGGCCAAGAAACTTGAAGGATTTAGACACTTTCTGTAAAGAGGAATGGGCCAAAATCCTTCCTGAGTTGTCTGCAAACCTGGTGACAAACTACAAGAAACGTCTCACCGCTGTGCTTGCCAACAAGGGTTTCTCTACCAAGTACTAACTTATGTTTTGCTTGGGGATCGAATACTTTTCGCTCAATAAAATGCACAACATTTTATAACTTTTATATTGTGTGTGTTTTTATGCATTTTTGACTGATGTTCTGTCTATTGCCATAATCGGTAAACAACCATAAAAATTTGGGCCCGCCAGTTTCTATGTAAGTAGGCAAACTTATGAATTTAGCAGGGGATCAAATAATTATTTCCCCCACTGTAATTCTGAAGTTGGCTCAGTCAATCTAAACTGATAAGAGTTTGAAGGGTTTTTTTATGACATTGTAAGAACATCTTGTTATTTTGTACGTGTTAAAGGCTCGTTTAGTGTTGACATGTCCGTTTGCAATCTTAAGTTCATCTGTCTTGATCTGAAAATGTAGTCACATCCTGCTTTTTTGACAGTAATTTTGATAAGCTGAGCATGTGCAGGGAAAAATAAATGTGTATATAGCTGAGTTACACAAGAGAACAGTCATACGTGTACTAAAAAAAAAATAATTTTCAGTCAGAGATGAGGAGGGAAATTAACAGATAAATTAAATAAATTATGTCTTACAGAGTGCAAACATATTGTTCTTTAGAATCTCCTTATATGGACATTTTTATGTTTATTTAAGGCTATTATTTTGTGGTAAACGTGTGAAATTATGGTATTTCATAAAATTGCCAGCTTTGTCTCAGCACTGGTGAGCTAAACTCTCCTATTTTCCAATGAGAAACAGAAGTTAGTGGTGATGATAGTACTAGCACACGCTACACATGATTAGTTTACCAATCAAAATGACCAGCGTTTACATTGTACAACCAATTCCGTCTGAAAATCCTGACTAGAATGCTCGAGAGAATAGCTAATCCTGCACTCCGGTTAAAAAAAAAAAAAAATCCTTTTAATTGTAACCATGGATGCAGCTGTACCAGAACTAAAGATTGTATTTTATTATTCCACATCCTCAACAAACCATTTTTTGAACTTCATCATGGTTATATGACACTATTTCATACAAGTCTCCATTCTTTATTTCTTGGTATTGATAGTTTTTTTAAAACATCCCCCTGTGCTCATATCAAACACTAAATCAGCCGGATGATCCCAGATTTTTTAACCACAACATAATGCATACTTTTACTTTGTACACACCCATGCCTCTCGTACCCTCCTGGTGTGAAGGATCTACATTTACACTTTGACATCTTTGAACATTTTCTCTGTTAAAAAAATGCCATCATAAACAAAAACTCGTGACATCTTTCACAAAGCAACATTTTGACTTCACCATCGCAATTGTGAAAATGACAGTGTTTCAATATTTTAAGATTTTATTCATGGTAGATGCATTGAATATATTTGTAAGGATGAGCTGCAATGTATGAAATCCTCATCAGTTTCTCGGTGGATTTGAGGCTTTTCTTGGAATGGAATGGAATCCAATGGAATGGGCAAAGAACACCATTCTGCAGTATTGCAACTAATGATCATGCAAAAGAAAAACTTCATTATTGCAAAAATTGCCAGTTACCAGAAGCCTCCATTGCCAAAATGACAAAGCTTCTGATGAAAACTTTTTAATATTTCTGAACTGATCTCACTGTTGTTTTCAACAGTTCTCCAGTGGTGCTGTTTACATTTTCCTTTTTGTGCTGGAGTTCTTGGTACAAGTTTCCTGTCAGCATCTTCCATGCCTTCACAAGTTGCTTTGTGTTTTGTTAAGGATGAATTACTCTGTTTTAAAGTAAAATGTTAAATAGCCTTGGACACATAATTATTTAAGAACAAAGAAAAAAAAAATCTATATTTTCTCAAAAAATGGCTTGCCCCTGAGCTCATCTGTTCCTACATGGTCAGCGGTGTGGATGAATACAATAGCCAGTAAAAGTGTTTTCACAAATAGCAATTTTCTTCCCCTCTTGCCTATTGTGTGTGCTTTGAAGAGCAAAAATCTTCAAAGACAAGATGGAATAGTTTTCATACAAACCTTAAATACATGTTAGAGTGCAGGGAAAAGAGCCTGCATGAATCATTGTTTTTATATATTTTTTGTTTTTGTTAGCAATACAGCTGTAGGAACATCTTTTGCTGAAAACCGTAGGTGTTTCATGGCCAGCTTGAGAAAGCATGAAATGTCACTTTTGAAATGGATATTTTCCTGAGAAAAAGGCTAAACGGCAAATGCAATTTACACCTTGATGAGATAAATGGCAACATGATAAATGGCTTTTACAGTGAACAGTATCTATTTACTGTATATAGTGCTTTTATACAGTTTACCTCTCATTCATCTTTTCACACAAATTCATAAACCACTAGCAGTGAACTATCATACAAAGTGAAGGCCCGATTATCAGGAGCAGTTTAAGGTTATGATTCTAAAAACATGACCTAAGATTTTCTTTAAAGAAAAGTTGCACTGTTTGACTTCCTGAATCAGTCTTGGGTTACATCATGGTGAATTGATCTCGGAGTGTTTAGTAGGAAGCAACTGGACTTCTTATCTTGTTTGAAGACGTTTCGCCTCTCAGAAGGTTGCAAATTTGGTCAGGGTTGAGGTTAGTTCTGGTATCTAGGGAGCTGTCTTGTTGTAGACATCAAGTTCACCAGGGAAGATACGAGAGATAACATTTTGCCCTTCCTGGATTGTGCGGTGTCTCTTGGGAGGAGCGTAGTTATCACATATGTGGCAGGTCTATCAGAAAAATTCAGAAGAATCTTCCAAAAACACAAAGTTCCAGTCAATTTCAAACCGGGCCAGACCTTAAGACAGCGACTGGTCCACCCCAAGGATAAAACACCCAGGAATAAGCTCAGCAATGTTGTGTATGCCGTTCAATGCACAGAGGAGTGCTCTGACCTTTATATAGGTGAACCCAAACAGCCCCTCCACAGACGCATGGCACAACACAGGAGAGCCACCTCATCGGGACAGGACTCAGCTGTACATCTGCATCTTAAGGAGAAAGATCACTCCTTTGAGGACTCCAATGTCCACGTTCTGGACAGAGAAGACAGATGGTTTGAAAGAGGAGTAAAAGAGGCCATCTATGTCCACTTGGAGAAACCCTCTCTAAACAGGGGTGGTGGACTAAGACAACATTTGTCTGCTACCTACAATGCTGTCTTGGGAGCCCTCCCCAGGCGGTTTAACCCCCACACACACCTGGGGCCATGTGAACCCAAGGTGTCACACGGAACCAAGGGTGAGGGGCAAACACTCTCGAGTGATTCACACCCGGGCTCTTGTGACCTTAACGACTCACACGATGCCTAGCCAGACGACCGCAGACGAGACTGTTGTTTTCTAAACACATCCTCCTTGTTGGTGATTGTCTCACCAACAAAGAGGCTGTTAGTCTCATAACACGTCCTCTTTGTTGGTGATTGTCTCACCAACAAAGGAGGCTGTTGGTTTAAAAAACACGTCCTCGTTGTTGGTGATTGGTGATTGTCTCTACCCACTCGGGGTTAAATACCTGGGTTTCCCACACTGAACCTCAGAACTGAAGAAGCCTTTCGGATGAGAGGCGAAACGTCTTCAAACAAGATAAGAAGTCCAGTTGCTTCCTACTAAACACTCCGAGATCAAGATGACCTGGATGACTGAGAACCTTCACGGACATCATGGTGACTTGCTTCTTGCACTTCAAACAACACTGCAGGGTTGCTAAGGGTTAGACCTTTTTAAACCTTTAATACTTGAACCATTGTCTAATCTTGTTGTCTTTCCACAAGCTTACCAGCATTACTCTTTCTCCTTCACACAGGGGGCTGATATCCTTGAATTTTAGTCACACCTTTTACCTGGAGCCCATCAGTGATGTGGATCCTCTCCAGCATTCATTGTTAAGTGCAGGGGAATTGCCAATCAAACGTGGAAGCTGCAGCCACAGCCATCAAACCACACAGTCTGAACACTTCTCTAGCCTGCTCAGATCATTTCGTACACGGGTAAGGCTCTCACACACCATTCTTTTGCTACAAACAGGGTCAGAGAATATTATGTTCTTTTCCTGATATAAAAATAATTAGTGTGACTACATTAGAATCTTGCCTTTCTTGTAAAGAACATTCAGTTATTTCGGGTAATACATTTTGCTTTATGTGAAGATCAATAACAATTTCATCTTGGTAATATCGGTTTGTTTCCAAACCTTAGAAAAATATTGCTAGTGCAAACTCACTTCATAAAAAATTGTCTGAAAGCAATAAAAGTGTCTTATAACATTTGGAGCAGACTACCTAACTTGCTCAAAGGTTTTAATGTAATTTAGATGCAGAGGAAATCCATGTTTTGGTGTCACACACTTGAAGAGAGCAAGTCATAGACCTTATTTGTTGACTTAAGTCCAAGTTCCAGCTCTGGCTAAAGTTTGAGAAACTTATAGGTAGGGTAGGATGTAACTGCTGTTGCTATTAGTCTTTTTATGAAAATGTTTTGATATACAATGCATAGAAATCTACACACATGAACAATTTCTATAATTACATCCAGATGTCACAGTATAAAATATAAACTAAAAATCTGTCAATATAATCCATTTATTAATAAATGTCTAATATTGAAAGCTGCTTTAAGTCATATCTGCATTTTCAGGCTGAGCACCGTTGCTGACTTCAGTGTTGGTTTTGATTAATATTGCAGTCTCTATAGTTTCATAGAAAGTATTCACAAATGTATAACCTCCTTGGCAGAGATGATAAACTTCATGTTATTTTCAACAAACATCACATTGATTTTGGAAAGCTGTTAATTAGTTCATTAAATGAAGATGAATTACAAACTATCCATAGTGTGTGTTGAAAACATAACTTCTTTGGCGGAGGTAATAATGATCAGATTTAACTGCAAGCAAAAAATCAGAATTTAAATTCTGTACCTGATATTGCCTTACTATTAACATCATCTTCACTTCCAATCACTTGAACATTTTAGACTCTTGTATTTGTCCCAGGTGTCAATAAAATAAATCAAATGCTAATCATCATTAGAGTGATATATGTGTAAAATATGTGCATCCTCTTTTCATTTAGAATTAGATCTCCATCTGATGGCTATACTGCCCAAGATTGCTCTCCAAGTTTGTTGTGATGAATTCAGTCACATGTATTGATAGTATTGTGACCTCCAAATATATTTCAAATATACCCTGTGCATTTTTTGGGCACGTGTAGCTAGAGTTGACAGAGACATTAACACAAATACATCTAGTGAGTAAATATGATAACACATTGGTGAGTAATCCACAACAAAAAATATTTGAAAAAAGCATGATTATTCAGTTACATTTCTTAAATTAAAGCAAAAGAAATGCATATTGTCCTTAATGAGAATAGTACAGAGCAGTATAGTGTAACATAGTGTTGTGTATTATATTCACAGTATGATTAGCATAACCATGTTCCCTTGTTCATCTGTCTATGTCTTTCCTATTAGGTTAAAAGGAATGCCTGGGGTACAACCAAGTACATGGAGCTGTACATAGTGGCTGACAACACTCTGGTAAGCTAAAAGTCTCTCTCCACCTAAAGCTTCCAGCTGAATATTCCTGAGTATACCAATGTGAGCATCACATTTTCCCACTGATATCAGAAAATGATCAAATGAGACACCAGTGCGGAAACTGTCTTAAACAATGACCTAATTTTAGCCAATGGAGCTCTCTCCTACTGCATGCTTGGAGCTGTCAAGGCAAGGCAAAAGCATATGCAGACAAGGTAGATGAATTCAACCATTTAATGAGGGAGAATATTTGTTCATTCCTTCGTTTTTCTACCGCTTATTCGGGTCCGGGTCGCAGGGGCAACAGTCTGAGAAGGGAGAATCCAGACGCTCTTTTCCCCTGCCACTTCCACCAACTCCTCCGGGTGGACACCAAAACATTCCCAAGCCAGCCACGAGATATATTCTCTCCAGTGTGTCCTGGGCATGGCCAAAACACCTCCCCTGTGAGACGTCCAGGAGGCATCCTGACCAGATGCCCGAACCACCTCAACTGGCTCCTCTCAATGTGGAGGAGCAGCGGTTCTACTCTGAGCTTCTCTCGGATTTCTGAGCTCCTCACCCTATCTCTAAGGCTGAGCACAGCCACCCTGCAAAGGAAACTCATTTTGGCTCCTTGTATTAGCGATTGCGTTCCTTCACTACTCAGAGCTCATGACCAAAAGTGAGAGTTGGTGCGTACATTGACTGGTAAATTGAAAGCTTTGCCTTCTGGTTTAGCTCTCTCTGCACCACAACAGACCACTTTAGTGTCCGCATCACTGCCAAAGCCACCCCATTCCGTCTGTCAATCTCCCGCTCCATTTTCTCCTCACTCTGAACAAGACCCCAAGATACTTGAACTCCTCCACTTGGGAAATTAGCACTTCCCCGGATCTGGAGTAGGCAATCCACCCTTTTCCAGCTGAGAACCATGGCCTCAGATTTAGAGGAACTAATCTTCATCCCCGCTGCTTCACACTCTGCTGCAAACCCTCCCAGCGCAAGCTGCAGGTCACTGTTCGATGAGGCCAACAGGAACACGTCATCTGCAAATAGCAGAGACAGAATCCAGAGGCCACCGAACTTGACTCCCTCCGCCGCTTGGCTGCGCCTAGAAATTCTGTCCATAAAAATTATGAACAGAACCGGTGACAAAGGGCAGCCTTGGCGGAGGCAACCTTAATTATGAACAAATCTGACTTACTGCCGGCAATGCGAACCAAGCTCTGACTCCGGCAGTACAGAGATCAAATGGCCCTGTAACTAAAGACCATCAACCCCCTACTCCCAGAGCACCCCCCAGAGGACACCTTGAGGTACTACTACTACTTCCAGGATGTGGTTGAATCTCTGCCAGAGAAGGGAGTTGAAGACCATTTTGACATGGTCCTCAGCCAGACGTTCCCAGCAGACCCTCATTATACCTTTTGGCCTGCCTGTTCTGTCTGGCATCCCCCCCCCACACCTGATCCAACCCACCACCAGGTGGGGATCAGTTGTCAGCTCTGCTCTTGTCTTTACCTGAGCATCCAGCACATGGATCAGGTGATACAAGTACAAAGTCGATCATTGACTGTCAACCTACGGTGTCCTGGTGCCAAGTGCAATTATGCACACTCTTATGGCTGAACATGGTGTTAGTTATGGACAAGCTGTGGGTAGCACAGTAGTCCGATAACTGAACACCACTTCGGTTCAGATCGGGCAGGCCATTCCTCCCAATCACATCCCTCCAGTTCTGCTGTCATTACCCACATGTACGTTGAAGTCTCCCAGTAGGACAATGGAGTCCTCAGTAGGGGCACTTTCCAGCACCTGTTCCAGAGACTCCAAAAAGGAGAGATAATCTGAACTGCTATTTGGTGCTTAGGCACAAACCACACTCAGGACCCGTTCCCCAACCCAAAGGCGCAGGGAAGCAACCGTTTCGTCCACCAGGTTAAACTCCAACACAGTGGCTGAGGACCGGAGAACTATTATCACTTGGAACTATCTCACCTGGGACAACTCCCCCAAAGAAAAGAGTCCAACCCCCTATTTAGCCGGTATCTCTCTACCTCTCACACTAGCTCAGGTTCCTTCCCTACCAGGGAGGTAACCTTCCACGTTCCTATAGCCAGCTTCAGCAACTGGAGTTCGGAGGTCCTCTGCCTTTGACTGCCATTTGATCCACATATCACCAGACCCCTACAGCTCCTCCTTTGGGTGGTGGGCCCACGTGAGGAAAGACCTATGTCTCCCTTTCGGGTGAGCCTGACCAGATCCTATGGGCAAAGGCCCAGCCACCAGGCACTCGCCTATGGACCCCTTCCCCAGGCCTGGCTCCAGGGCAGGGTCCCGGTACCCTTCCGGGCAGGTCCTTGGTAGTCGTCATCATAGGAGTAATTTTCAACAGCACTTTGTCTGGCCCCTCACCTAGGACCAATTTGATTTGGGTGACCCTACCCTAACTGCCCCTGACAACATAGCTCCTAGGATCATTCGGGCACCCAAACCCCTCCACCACTGTAAGGTGGTGGTTCATGGAGGGGGAGGGAGAATATAATAGGTAGGATCTAAAGGTGGAGGGTCCTTTAGTGTAGCACTGAGCTACAGTGATGGCATGCTGTATCTTCTATAATTATAATTATGATGGATGGATTGATGGATTGTGCAGAGATGGTAAAGCAGTACTGCATAATGTTGTATGCATTAGTTTATTCAACAACTTTAGAGCGGATTGTCTCCAAAATTGTATTTATTTTTCTAACCATTGACCTCAATCGTGCCACTAACACTCTGCTATTCCCACCTGTCCTGCAGTTTAGACGGCTTAAGGACTATGAAAAAACCAAAAAGAGGATAATGGAAATTGCCAATTATGTGGATAAGGTAAGTCTGATGGGTTATCCTACTGCACACTGCAATTCTGCAGACAATGATCAGCTCAAATCCAAAAATAATAGATATTGTTGTATAGTTTTTCCATATCTTGATGTCAGCTATTTTTAATCTACTTCCAAGTTTGTTGTCTTTGATGTACACAGATATCTGATGTCCAATATAGCTTCACATTCCGATCTTTAAGAACAGGGGTAATGTGCAGAGTTGTAGCAACAAAAGAGGGATAAAGCTGATGAGCCATACAATGAAGATTTGGGAAAGAGAGAAGAAGTGATGATTTATGAGCAGCAGTATGGTTTCAAGCCAAGAAAGAGCATTACAGACACCGTGTTGGCTTTGAGAATGCTGATGGAGAAGTATAGAGAAGGTCAGAAAGAGCTGCATTGTGTCTTTGTGGATCTAGAGAAAGCTTATGACAGGGTGCCTAGGGAGGAACTGTGGTATTGTATGAGGAAGTCTGGAGTGGCAGAGAAGTATGTAAGACTGGTGCAGGATATGTATGAGAGCAGTATGACAGTGGTGAGGTGCGCTGTAGAAGTGATGGATGGCTTCAAGGTGGAGGTGGGACTGCATCAAGGATCAGCCCTGAGCCCCTTTTGTTTGCTATGGTGATGGAAAGACTGACGGATGAGTCAGGCAGGAATCTCCGTGGACGGTAATTTTTGCAGAACCCATTGCGATTTGTAATGAGAGCATGGAGCAGGTGGAAGGAAAGCCCGGAGAGAAGAGGAGTGAAAGTCAGCCGTAGCAAGACAGAATACATGTATGTGAACGAAAGGGAGATAAGTGGAATGGTGAGGTTAGAAGGAGTAGTGGTGGAAAAGGTATATTATTATAAGTACTCGAGGTGAACTGTTCAGAGCAACGGGGAGTGTGGTAAAGAGGTGAAGAAGCAAGTGCAGCCAGGGTACAGTCGGTTGAGAAAAGTTTTGGGAGTGATTTGTGACAAAAGAGTAGATGCAAAAGTGAAAGGAAAGGTTTTCATGAGTGAAGTGAGACCAGCGATGTTGTATAGCTTGGAGAGAGTGGCACTGACCAAAAGACATGAGGAAGAGTTGGAGGTGGCAGAGTTTAAGATGTTGAGATTCTTTTTGGGAGTGATGAGGATGGACAGGATTAGGAGTGGACTGTTAGGCCGATTTTGGAGACAAAGTTAGAGGGACCAGATTGAGATGGTTTGGACATGTGCACTGGAGTGAATATATTAGTAGAAAGACACCTAAGATGGAGCTACCAGGGAGGAGGCAAAGAGAAAACCAAAGAGGAGATTCATGGATGTGATGAAAGAGGACATGCAGATAGTTGGTGTGAAAGAAAAAGTTGCAGAAGACAGGGAGAGAGAAGAGGGCGATTCGCTGTGGCGACTCCTAAAAAATACTAGGTAAAGCCGAAAGAGGAAGAAGAAGGATTTAATCAGTAGTATCCTTCATCAGCCCTTGAGGGGAGATTGAGAATAAATTGGCTGAGCGTGTGGGCAAACCTCTCTGTATTCAAGTAAATATTTGTGGGGTTTTTTTTGTTTGTGTTCAGTTTTACAGGGCTCTGAACATCCGTGTGCCTCTCATTGGTTTGGAGGTTTGGACTGACAGAGATCAGTGTATTGTCACTAAGGAGCCAAATGTTACACTCTGGTCCTTCCTCCAGTGGAGGCAGAAGCTGAAGTCCCGCAAGAAACACGACAACGCCCAGCTTCTCACGTGAGAAATGGACACCATCATCATTTTTTTACTTTAGGGGACAACACATGCTTAGTTTTTACATATTATAGATATTATAGAATTGTTAGCAGAATGGCCATGTATGCTGCCACAGATCTTTCATGACAGCACAATCCACAACTGGATTTTCAGTTTATGCACACTAGTACATTGCATTAGATTTTCACAAGGTGTTGTAATGACATCAAGATTAGCCATCAGGTGCCATTTTGATAAAGAAAAAAAAATTCATGATTTCAGCCATATCATCATTACTACGAGTCCAATAAACACCAAATTGAATACAAATTACAAATACAAATTAATCATGAAATCATTGTGGTGACACCCTGAAGTGTCTCCTGTTGTGCTGCCATCTGTGCTGTGGCTGCTTTTTTTGTGTGAACATCAGTGATTTTGATATCAATCTCACTTGATACTGTTGGTGTTGAGTGAGTCGACTAGTCTTTCTTCATTTCAATTATTTAGTTATTTACATCTTTATTTATTTTTTTTCTAAATTCCCCAACCCTAAATCTAAATCTAGTACTCCCCCTTAAAATGAGTGATTTACGGCATAGACACATGCACTGCATCAATATATGGAAGGTAAGTCCCCACATTGTAAAAGATAAGTGGAATTATGTCTTCACAACATTTGTAATGCACGTCCAAAATTACATGTAAACTATACCCACCTTATACCAAAGCAGCAAATCAGCAACATAGCAGCGCATGAGTCCTCTGAGTCCTCTCATTGGTAAGCTTTTCTACTGTGAATGCCAAGCATTTTTGCAATACTTGGAGCCCAAAACACAATCAACATGTGTATACAATAAAGACTGGTCATACAAAAAGAGCTATCTGTAGTCAGAAGCATAGTCTGAACACCCACGTGGAAGTTTTCCCATTTCCAGATTATTATTTTTGAACAGCCTTTCTCTGTCTCCATCCATCATCCACCTATATCCCCCCTCTCTGTCTCTCATCCTCTCTTTGTCTTTCTGCCCTTAATCCAACTGGTCAAAGCGACTTGTTGCCCAACAAATGTAGAGCCGTATTCTTTTCAATGGTTTCTTCCTTCTAAAAGGAAGTCCTAGACACAGTCACAATGTATTTGCTCGTCGGTAATGTTGGGTCTCTCTTAATTAATAACTAAAATTGATTGATAATAAGAGTTGGGTTAAAAAATGGGGCCCGTTTCAGAGAATGGTTTTAGTGAAAACTCTTGAGATTGTAACCCTGAAATGAGGGAACCTCTTGGTTATATTTTTTTAGAAAGGGGGTAGCGGCGGCCCATTTCTGAAAACAAGATAAATTAAGCTCAGAGTCAGTTACAACTATGAACCTAACAGCGTTGGCAGCAAGTGTTCTTCAATAAACTAAGAGTTTCTCTAAGTCTATTCCCTATTACAGAATGGTATTTCTTTTCATCATTATATCATTCAAACTGTATCACTAATTGGAGGAGAGTTTTACCGTCTGTCTCAATACAAAAAAAACCGAGGGGTTGGTTTTATAAGTCTGTGCTGCTGACAATAAAACATACTTTTTTTTAACATGGCATGTCCTTTTGTCAATGATCCTATAAGTGAAGAGGCTATATTACTACTTTGCAGGGAGTTACACAAACCTATGTCAGGTAATTTTGAGGTCCCAGCTAGATATATTTTCATTTCATTTTCTGAGTAGAAGACTTCAGGTTAAATATGACATGAATACACTATGTAACATTTTTTGGATATAATACTAGAATAAAACAAAACCCATGACACCACTTTCGATACCCAAATTACAATTTATAATCATGCTCATACGTATGGAGCTTTGGGTTAAAAATCTGATTTGTAGATCTGTTTTTTTTCTATTTTCATTATTATCAATTGTAGTTTTTGTCAATTAATACACACACACTACATGTCGATACCTTGCAACGGCTGAACAAAAAGAGGTGTACATGTAGAGACCTGGGATAGACATTTCACTGACCAAAAACCTTTCAATAGTCACTTAAACTATTACTACTATTACTACTACTATTTGACTTTTAGTCTGAATGGGTTTTAGCAGCAGAGTCACAGTCTTTATTAATTTTATTTTAAAACTGTCTTATTGGTGCATATAAAGATTCTGAAGACAAGACTGGACAATAGTCACATAAAACTCTTATGATGAATGGTCAATAATCCACGCCAACCCTCCATGTTTGTAGCGTTTCTTAGAAATACCATTTTTTAACCCCTGCAGGAACTGCCACCTTACCGTGGTGGAGGGGTTTGGGTGCCCTAATGATCCTAGGAGCCATGTTGTCGGGGGCTGTTTGCCCCTGGTAGGGTCACCCAAGGCAAATTGGTCCTAGGTGAGGGGCCAGACAAAGTGTGGTTCAAAACACTTCTATGATGGTGACAAACAAGGACTTGTGTACCCTGCCCGGAGGGATACCAGTACCCCGCCCTTGAGCCAGGCCTGGGGAAGGGGTCCGTAGGCAAACGCGTGGTGGCCGGGCCTTTGTCCATGGGGTCCGGTCGGGCTCAGCCCGAAAAGGCATGGGTCCGTCCTCACGTGGGCCCACCACCCACCGGAGGAGCCATAGAGGTCCAGTGCTATGTGGATCGGGTGGCAGTCAAAGGCAGGGGCCTTGGCGGTCCGATCCCCGGTTGGGCTATTGGAACATGGAATGTTGGAAGGAACCTGAGCTTGTGCGAGGGGTTGAGAGATACCGGCTAGATATAGTCGGCCTAACTTCAACGCACAGTTCGGGTTCTGGAACCAGTCTTCTTGAGAGGGGTTGGACTTTTTTCTATGCTGGAGTTGTCCCAGGTGAGAGGCGGAGAGCAGGTGTGGGCTTATTAATAGCTCCCCGGTTCTCAGCCAATGTGTTGGAGTTTACCCCGGTGGACGAATGGGTTGCTTCCCTGCGCCTTCGGATTGGGGAATGGGTCCTGACTGTGGTTTGCACCTATTCAGTTCAGAGTACCGACCCTTTTTGTAGTTCTTGGAAAAGGTGCTGGAAATTGCCCCTACTGGGGACTCCATTGTCCTACTAAGAGACTTCAGCGCTCATGGGGCAATGTCATTGGGCAATGACAGCAAGACCTGGAGGGGTGTGATTGGGAGGAACAACGCACAGTTTGGGTTCTGGAACCAGTCTTCTTGAGAGAGGTTGGACTTTTTTCTATGCTGGAGTTGTCCCAGGTCAGAGGCGGAGAGCAGGTGTGGGCTTGTTAATAGCTCCCCGGTTCTCAGGCAATGTGTTGGAGTTTACCCCGGTGGACGAAAGGGTTGCTTCCCTGCACCTTTGGGTTGGGGAACAGGTCCTGGAACGTCTGGCTGAAGACCCTGTGAAAATGGTCTTCAACTCCCACTTCCGGAGGAGCTGCAACCACATCCCGGAGATAGTGGGGAGCATGGAATCTGAGTGGGCCATTGTCGAGGCGGCTGCTCGAAGCTGTGGTAGCAAGGTCGCTGGTAGACACCAGAGGTGAAAGGGGCCGTCGAGCTGAAGAAGGACCCCCGAGGCAGCAGACAGCTACGGGCAGGCCAAGCGATCTGCGGCTCGGGGGGTCACTGAGACAAAAACCCAGGTGTGGGAGGAGTTTGGTGAGGCCATAGAACAAGACTTCCAGTCGGCGCAGAAGATATTCTGGCAAACTCTTTGGCGGCTCAGAAGGGGAAAGCGGAACTCCATCCACACGGTCTTCAGTGTGGGTGGGGAGTTGGTAACCTCAACTGAGCCTATAGTTCGGCAGTAGAAGGAATTCTTCGAAGATCTCCTCAATCCCACCAACACGCATTCTGAGGAGGCACAGCCGGAGGACTTTGGGATGGGGTCGAGGTCCCTGGGGCTGTCAAACAACTCCGCAGCAGCAGCGCCCCGGGGGCGGATGAGATCCCAAGCACTTGAAGGCTCTGGATGTTGTAGGGCTGTCATGGTTGACACGCCTCTGCAACATTGGGTGGACATCAGGGACTGTGCCTTTGGAGTGGCAGACAGGCGTGGTGGTTCCCACTTTTCAAGAAAGGGGACCAGAGGGTGTGTTCCAACTACCGGGGGGATCATACTCCTTCTCACACTCAGCCTCCCCCAGGAAGGTCTACTCCAGGGTGCTGGAGAGGAGAGTCCGGCTGCTAGTTGAACCTCGGATTCAAGAGGAGCAATGTGTTTTTCTTCCTGGCCGTGGAACACTGGACCAGCTCTATACCCTCGCGAGGGTACTGGAGGGGGCATGGGAGTTTGCCCAATCAGTCTACATGTGTTTTGTGGATTTGGAGAAGGCTTATGATCGCGTCCCTCAAATTGTCCTGTGGGGGGTGCTCCTAGAGTTATGGGGTAGATGGCTTTTTGTTACGGGCCATTTGATCTCTGTATCGTCGGAGCAAGAGCTTGGTTCACATTGCCAGCAGTAAGTCAGACCCGTTTCCAGTCAGGGTTGGTCTCCGCCAAGGCTGCCCTTTGTCACCGGTTCTGTTCATAATTTTTATGGACAGAATTTCTAGGCGCAGCCAAGTGGCGGAGGGTGTCAAGTTCGGTGGCCTCCGGATTCTGTCTCTGCTATTTGCACATGACGTGGTCATGTTGGCCTCATCGAACAGTGACCTCCAGCTTGAACTGGGGCGGTTTGCAGCCAAGTGTAAAGTGGCGGGGATGAGGATCAGCATCTCTAAATCTGAGGCCATGGTTCTCAGGCGGAAGGGGGTGGATTGCCCACTCCAGGTCGGGGGAGAGTCGCTTCCCCAAGTGGAGGAGTTCAAGTATCTCGGGGTCTTGTTCACGAGTGAGGGAAAAATGGAGTGGGAGATTGACAGACGGATTGGGGTAGCGTCGGCAGTGATGCGGACGCTGAAACGGTCTGTTGTCCATCCACGGTCTGCTCTGTGGTGAAGAGAGAGCTACGTCAAAAGGCAAAGCTTTCAATTTACAGGTCAATCTACGTCCCAACTCTCACCTTTGGTCATGAGCTCTGGGTAGTGACCGAAAGAATGACATTGCGAATACAAGCGGCCGAAATGAGCTTCCTGGATGTGAGGAGCTCGGACATCCGGGAGAGGCTCAGAGTAGAGCCGCTGCTCCTCTGTGTCGAGCGGAGCCAGTTGAAGTGGTTCGGGCATCTGGTCAGGATGCCTCCTGGACGTCTCCCTGGGGAGGTGTTCGGGCATGCCCATCTGGGTGGAGACCCCGGGGCAGACCAAGGACACACTGAAGAGATTATATCTCTCGGCTGGCTTGGGAATGTCTTGGTGTCCCCCCGGAGGAGTTGGTGGGAGTGGCCGGGGAGAGGAGCATCTGGATCTCCCTGCTCGGGCTGTTGCCCCCGCGACCCGGACCAGGATAAGCGGCAGAAAACGAAACGAAATGAAATATTTGAATACTTCATAATCATGGCCCATTCGAGACTTGTCCCTGATAGCATAGAAAGACACAAAGAATGTACCAACCCCCCTTTAAGTCATTGCATACATCACTCCATTGTGAGATATGGTTTGAAAACATGCTGAGATCTCATGGGAACTCTGCAGATCCACCCATTCTAAATTACATCTTTGCTAGTATTACTTGTGTGACTTAAATATTTTATCTTTCATAATATTCATGAATCTTTGAGGATAATTTCACCAAGAAATTTGATTTGCCAAGTTGCCCTTGCACTGCAATCTAAGTGGCCAGCAGCAGTGTGTCAGAACAGATAAACACTGATGTGGGACGGAAGCTGGTGCCACAGCTGTCTACACCAGCCGTTTTATATTCTTATCTGTGACTGTATACTGAGCGAACACTTCAAGTGTGTTTATTCTTAATTAACTATGTTTTATTTTTATTAAACATAAAAACAGGAGGAACTATTTATTGAAATTAGATTCTTTAGATTGCATTTATACTGAAAAGCTGTAGACTTGCTGCCCCCTGATGTTAACACACACGTTCATAATCATTAGCCCCATTGATTTTCTCCATATCCTCCCACCTACACCTCTTCACTGATGAGCTTCTGTTGGTTTTGACAGAAACACTCTCAGTTTTGAGTCCAATAATTTTAAATTTTGTTAGTCTTTAAATTAACAAATAATTAGCTTAACTGGGATTTTATTAAATAGAAGAACTCGCTTTAGTTTTTGTTGTAATTTTGCTGAACAACTTAACAGCCACCAGTAACAGCATCATAGATTGACTGCCGGTACACACATTGTTACGTTCATCCATAAGCTCTAAATTGGTGGCCCCTCTTGCTCCAAAAGGAGTTATTTAGTTTTTAATCATCAGACAGGACTTGATTTAATTTTTTTGAGTATAAGCGACCACTACCAGTGGACCATTTGGTAGATTGAGCTTTTCACGCCCTCTTCCACATCTGACAGGCTTGTCATGTCTGTGTCTGTGCCCTGCTGTTGCATCTGCAATTAGAGTGCATCCACTGTGGAGCCTGAAATTGAGCGAGGGCATTAGGGTTAACTAATTTTCTTTTATGTGTGTCTGTGATAGTGGTGTGACTTTCAAGGGGACAACTATTGGGATGGCACCATTGGAGGGAATGTGCAGCCTGGAAAACTCTGGAGGCATCACCATGGTACGTCGGAATACATTTCCCATCTTCTCTTTCACTCACTCATAAATACTCGATCCTTTTCCCCCTTTATGTTTTCCTTGGCCATTTATATTTAAAATATGATGTTTTGTAATCCATCCATCCATCCATTTTCTACCGCTTATCCTGTGAGGGGTCGCGGGGGGGGGCAGGGCTGAAGCCTATCTCAGCATCTGTGGGCGAAGGCGGGGTACACCCTGGCCAAGTCGCCAGTTCATCACGGGGCTGACATATAGAGACAAACAACCATCCACACTCACATTCACACCTACGGGCAATTTAGAGTGACCAATTAACCTACCCCCAGTTTGCATGTATTTGGACTGTGGGAGGAAGCCCGAGTACCCGGAGAGAACCCACGCAGGCACAGGGAGAACATGCAAACTCCACACAGAAACGCCCTGACTCGGAATCGAACCCAGGACCTTCTTGCTGTGAGGCGACAGCACCAACCACTGCAGTTCACTTTGTGTCAGCGCTAGGTTTTTAATTAGTGAAATTAAATCTAGATTGCTTTATGTTACATATTTCAACTGACAATCTTTTGTCCATGACCATTATGTGCATACTAAAAGAGAGCACCAACATCCAAAATCGAAACAATGTGATGGGGAACCTTGCAGCCTTTAGTGCACAAACACTATGAATTGACTGCACAGTGAAACATTTTAAGGATTTTTATGTGATAATTCTTGTCTGTAAAGGTCATGCCAGACATGATAGATTACATTACATTACATTACAGACTTGGGAAAAACAGCATTCAGCTATTATGCTGCCTGCAGGTGGAATAAGCTCAAGGTCATTATTAAGAAACTAACTAAACTCATTATTTAAATTACTTAATTTTACATACGCAATGCAACTGTGTCTCCTGATTGTCTATACAGTCGTGAACAAAATTGTTGGTACCGTTCCATTGAGGAAAACCCACAATGGTCACTGAAATAAGGTGAAACTGACAAAAGTAACAATAAATAGTAATTTACTGACAATTGAATTGTGAAAATCACACATTGCTTTTGAATTGTGGTTCAACAGAATCATTTAAAAGAACAAACTAATGAAAATGGCCTTGACAAAAATGATGGGACCCCCTAGAAAAGATTGAAAATAATTTGACCACAGCGACATGTTAGACTATATGTCTAACCTGTCGTTAACAAGTATGTCCTGTAATAAGCATCACAGGTGTCTTCAATTTTGCAAACAGTCAATCTGGTGGAGGGTGAAAGGGTGAAAAGTAGTAACTGTGCTGTTTGGTTTTATGGTGTGCACCACGCTGAACATGGACCAGAGAAAGCAAAGGAGAGAGTTGTCTGAGGAGATTAGAAAGAAAAATAGACAAGCATGTTAAAGGCAAAGGCTATGAGACCATCTCCAAGCAGCTTGATGTTCCTGTGACTACAGATGCAAATATAATGCAGAAAGTTAGGGTCCACGAGACTGCAGCCATCCTCCCTGGACATGGCCGCAAGAGGACAATTGATGACAAATTGAAGAGGGATATTATCGTAGATCGCACCATCTGTCACTGTTTGAGCCAAAGTGGACTTAATGGAAAGCAAATCATACAAAAGCTAGTCTGGAATTTGCCAAAGTACATTGACAAGCTACAAAGCTTCTGGGAGAATGTCCTTTGGACAGATGAGACAAAACTGGAGCTTTTTGGCAAGTCACATCAGCTCTATGTTCACAGACGCAAAAATGAAGCATTCAAAGAAAAGAACACTGTACCTGCTGTGAAACATGGAAGAGGCTCGATTATGTTCTGGTGCTGCTTTGCTGCATCTGGCACAGGGTGTCTTGAATCTGTGCAGGGTGCAGTGAAATCTCAAGATTATCTAGTCATTCTGGAGCGAAATATGCTGCCCAGTGTCAGAAAGCTTGGTCTCAGTTGCAGGCCATGGGGCTTCAAACACGATAATGATCCATAACTGACAGCCAGAAACACCCAAAAATGGCTAAGAAGAAACCATCGGACTATCCTGAAGTGGCCTTCTGTGAGTCCTGATCTAAATTCTATTGAACATCTGTTGAAAGAGCTGAAACATGCAGTCTAGAGAAGGCACCTTTCAAACCTGAGACAGCTGGAGCAGGTTGCTGACAAGGTTGCTCACAAGGAGATACCTGTCCACAGGTCTCATTGAGAGTTACAAAAATCGCTTGAATGCCTCAAAAGGTTGTGCAACAAAATATCAAGTTCATGTTCCCATCATTTTTGTCCAGGCCAGTTTCATTAGTTGTTTTTTTTTTAAATGATTCTGTTGAACCACAATTCAAGCGCAATGTCTGATTTTCATAAGTCAGTAAATTATTATTTGTTGTTACTTTTGTCAGTTTCAGGTTATTTCAGTGACCATAGTGGGTTTTTCTTTCTTTAGTGGAGGGGTATCAACAATTTTGTCCACAACATTTACCTATTTGGTTGCATTTTAAATGGAAGATTTGTTCTTAAT
Source organism: Mola mola (assembly GCA_001698575.1). NCBI lineage: Eukaryota > Metazoa > Chordata > Actinopteri > Tetraodontiformes > Molidae > Mola > Mola mola. The sequence continues at coordinate 532,040 of KV751349.1, read as the reverse complement.
TGGTTTTCGCTGATATAAATTGATTTTTTTTTTACAAACTTACTTTATACATTTTTAGAAGGAATCTGTAAAAAGAGTTGTATCTTAGAGTGAACATGATTAAGTAAAATAAGATATGTAGAAGGACATCAGGGCGGCACTGTGGTGCAGTAGTTAGCACCGTCGCCTCACAGCAAGAAGGTCCTGGGTTTGATTCCGGGTCAGGGCGTTTCTGTGCAGAGTTTGCATGTTCTCCCTGTGCCTGCGTGGGTTCTCTCCGGATACTCCGGCTTCCTCCCACAGTCCAAAAACATGCAAACTGGGGGTTAGGTTAATAGGTCACTCTAAACTGCCCGTAGGTGTGAATGTGAGTGTGGATGGTTGTTTGTCTATATGTCAGCCCTGCGATGAACTGGCGAACAAGTCCAGGGTGTACCCCGCCTTCGCTTGGTGATGCTGAGATAGGCTCCAGCCCCCCTCCCCCCAGGATAAGCGGTAGAAAATGGATGGATGGATGGATGGAAATGGCACAATCTGCAATCCGATTCCCTGTGGCCATATATTTCAATGTGTTTTTCATGCTGCCACCAGGCTGGTGAAAGATTATGTACATGTGACTATCTGAGCCAAATACCTCTTGGTTTGTGGAAAATTTTGACGTTCACATCCCATCTGCAGCTTTATAATGCATACTATGTAGCACTGTTCAGCTTGTGTAATTTTATGGCTTCATACGGCATATATGTGCAGCAGTGGAGTGAATAGATGTGGACAGAGGGATCAATAGCTTCTCCAAGCTTGATTAGTTTCCAGTAGGCTG
>KV751349.1:479671-531212 GCA_001698575.1 Mola mola | reverse complement strand
ATGTCGAATCCAAATGTCCTGTGGCTCACTACAGAGCCCCACACAACGTTCCTCTGTGGTTTGGCCCTCAGAGTACTGAACAGCATGTGAAGGATTTCACAGCAGAATGTCAGCATTTCCAGACAGCTAGTACATCCCTATGTTATACAGTATGCATAATTCACAAGCAGGACTAAAAATAAATGACAGCTTTCAGAGGATCATAGTGGAGCTAAACTCTGAAAACTGTCACCATTTTGTGTGTGTGTGTGATTGTCCAGCTCTATAGTTTAATTTTTATTTATTTACCTTTGGAACAAGAACACTTTATAATATTTCTCATTGATGGAATGTAACTAAGATCATTTATCCAGGCAGTGTACATGGAGTGTTTATTTTGGCCTAAGTGCTACCTGAAATAATGGAGGTTGTGTCTGTATGGCTTATACTGGAAACAGACCCCAGAGAGCAGGCAAGATGCTTTAGCTTCACTTTTAGGAAGGTCTCATGTTGTCTATTGATATATAAGATAAGATTAGATAGGTCCGTAGAGTCGTCCCACAGTGGGGAAATTTGAATATTACAGCAGCGGAAGGAAAAAGAAATAGCAAGAGAATTTAAAGTATCAGACAGTAATTATAAATATAAAAAAGAATATGTAATCAATATATACAAATATATAGTCTATAGATGACGAACCACAAGATCTAATGGTAATTGTTGTGATATTGAAATTTGCTTAGCAAGCTGAATGTACCATTAGAGTGCATATAAACTGACATGACAAGGGCTTGGTATGAGACCTGTATTACCTGATGCCGAGGCCTTTCTTTTTGCCATATATTGAAATAGCCTTAGCCTGCAAATGACGTATTCAGAGGTTTTTATTCATATAAACAATATCTCTCTCCATTTTGACTGCAGGACCATTCAGAGCCTTCCGTTGGTGCTGCGGCCACCATGGCTCATGAGATTGGCCACAACTTTGGTATGACCCACGACTATGATGGCTGCTGTTTGGAGGCCACTGCTGAGCAGGGGGGCTGCGTAATGGCTCCTGCCACTGGGTGAGCCTCAGGCCAAGGAACAGGCTTCAGCAAAATATACTCCAGCTGTTGTTGCAAAAAGCTTGGCATACGAAAAACACAGCCATCAGCTGAAGGCCAAAGCGAAATTACATATTAATGTGGCTGCGAAAAGAAGTTGTCCGATATAACAACAAAAAAACTTGTGTAGTACTTTATTATGAATACAATAGATTTTTTTTTTTTTATCCCCAGATGTCATTAATATAGTTTGGTTGTACTTTACATTGGCTTCATCAAAATGAGATAGTTTCTTCACAATCAAAACATAATAAAACAAAACATTTCCCTCTCTTGAAATGCTCTTGTATGATGTTTTCCTTCACACCAGCAAATGGAAACACAATGAAACATTGTTACTCAGCAAAGCGAAACAAGGAAAGATTAATTTATGTAATGTGTTGTTTTGTAAATGCTGCTTCTCAAAAGCTGATTGAAAATATCTCTCACCAGGCATCCATTCCCACGTGTCTTCAGCCGCTGCAGCAAACGCGACCTCGACAGCTACTTCCAGAAGGGAGGGGGCATGTGTCTCTACAATATGCCCAACATGAAGGACCTGATGGGTGGCAAGAAGTGCGGAAATGGCTTTGTGGAGGACGGAGAAGAGTGTGATTGCGGAGAACCTGATGTGAGCACATTTGTTAATTAATAGTTCAATTGCACCAACATCACATATAAAATAAATTGTACCAGTGCATCTCTTAAGCCTTGTTTACACTGCATGACTTTATGCCTGATCTTGTACTTGCTGACAAAACCCCCAGATCTTAGCCAGATGTGTATTTGATTGCTATGTATGAACTCTTTTAAGATGTATTTCAAAAGGCTTGCTGACACATTGCTGCCTCTAACTAGATTTCTTGCAGGAAAAAACAGTAACGGCTAGAGCTAATAAGAGCACAGGACACGGGCTGATGGAAAACCCTAGACAGTATTTGAGTCGGAAGCCAGGAATAAAAATACAAAATAAACAAACATGGCATGTCTTTTTGTATAACGGAAAATAAGTGCTGCCCACATGAGTCAATCTAGTCTTTTCTCTTTAACTTATTCTGTGTTTGACAACAAACCATAGTGCTTGTTTTCTTTGAATTAGAATTAAAAATTGGCCCATGGAATCATTGGCCTTTCATTTTGTCACAAAATGTAGTTAGGAGGCCAGAGGAAATGGGGGTTTCTCCTGGTGCAGGATTCATTTAGTTTGTGATTTACCCTGTCACCTGTAAGTCGTTTAGTCTGAACTAAAAACAACTGCAAGACTTCCTATCAAAAGACAACAAGTCATGTAATGCAAACTTGAAATAAAGAGGACATAAGCGTGACCTGTGCCGGCTCTAAAAAAATTTGTAACACTGAGCAGGATATATAGTAGGAAGTCATAGACACCTTCAAAAAGTCTTGTATTTATGTGTAAATGTTGTATTTCTATTGAATGTATCATACATTGCAATATCTGTACAATTTATTGAGGGGGCAAGTTAATGTTTTCCATAAGTTGGAGGGACCTCTCTGCATCTTTGAACACAGACATGAGAATATCTGTTTTAACAAAGATTGTTCAATATTGCAGAAACGACTAAAATTGCAGCCAATGCTAGATTTTGTCAGTTATTATTTAAACAAATGGCGATAGTATGAAACATGATGACAAATGTAAAATTTTTGCTGGTCATTTCAAGTTTGTAGTCTCATACAGAAAAACATTACTTACTCCACTATCATTGTGTGGTGCTTGCTGCCCACTACTGGGACATCATGCTGAAACTGCACCACACAGCTAAATGGATACCTGCAGTCTGCTTCTCATCCAAAGTCAAATCTTGTTGCCGCTATTTTAGTGATCCTGGCTAAGTTTTGTCTGGGGTGCGTTGAAGTCTTATCCCTGATGCAGTAATAACAGTTCACCACTGGTAATGTGTATGTGTGAATGAGGCTGTGACATCATTGTCTCCTCAGAATACACGTATTGACAGTTTTCATTCCGACAGCATGAGAAAGAGCCCACTCTGGAACCCAGTTTTAAAAGTTTGCATTTTCAGGCATGTCATATTCCTGTTTTATATGTAAAATGTTTCTGTGTAAACAGCCCCTTAGTGCACACTTACAGTTGGCCCAGGGCACTTTGTACTGCACGATTGTCCCCCCTCCCCAGTCCCTGTTGCCCTGCACTGAGAGAACATGACTGCAACTTTACTGGATTTGTGGCTTATTTGGAATATTTTTGTCTAGATGTTGCACTCCCACATTCGTAGATTTATCAGTTACGCAATGTGGCGATTGATTTGTGCAGGGACAGCAGATGGTGAGGGAGGCATTCATTTAAATTGTCATGTTCCCATTGCATCTTTTCACCTCACTCTCAGAGTTTGCAAACTCAGATGTAGCTGAGTTTGCAAGATTTAATCATTGCTGGAAAAAGCATTGTGTTTTTTCTTTTATATCAGATTTTACTATGTGAATGCCTGATTATTAACATGCTATGGGTTGCACATTTGTTATACATCTGTATTACTGAAATTTTACAAATGGAGATGAAGTTTTGTGTTCAGTAAACCTAAAGGTTAAGTAGATCTTCTTTTTGTCGGAGCACCAAAGCGAAGTGAAAACAGAGGAAGCAAATCGGTAGTTGACAGCAATTGCTGCTGATGGGGCTTTTTCTTTTGACTGCCAGTCAGAGCAGAGCTAACAGTCCAGCTCAGGCTGCTGACAAACCCCCTTTTCTTAGCATTGCAAAGGAGACAAGCTAGGCAAGGCCACTTAATGGTCTCACCTTGTGATATCCCCCTCTGGAGACAATTGTATACTACACGTGACATACACATGTGTGGAGTGACATTGTAAAATAAATCCAGTCTTCTTTTTTTGTCCTTTCAAAGACAAAGGTTTTACACTGAAGTTGGAAATGCAAATTTAGTGAAAAAGCTTTGAACAACAGGTGTGTGTTTTGGAAGTCACAGAGACATTTCAGTTTTAGGATTTAATAAACAGTGGCTCAGTCTCATTGTTCAAATGAAAATCATTCTACAAACAAGAGAGTGTTTTTTGTTGTTGTCAATCCCCTCTCTGTTCCTTCCTCCTTATATATTTGGCTTTCTTTTCTTGCTTTGAATGAAACTGTGGCTTGGCATAGGGCACCAAGGCAACAGGGAGATGTTGTATTTTTGTGAACAGTACGAAACAGGAACAGCAGCAAAGTCACTTCTTTGGATTTCAGTTTTTTTTTTGTTCTTTCTGCCAATATCTGTTGAAGTTGTTATCAGTCACAGCAATCAGTTTTGTCACATTGGAACTGCTATTAAGAAATGTCTGATGCGTGCACATGTGTGTGTGTGTGTGTCACATTTTATAAACATATATTTTAGTGTTTGGTTTATATCAAGATTCCATGAATGGACCTTTGGAACTCTACCTTTTGAATCAGGCTGCTGATAAACATCATGACAAAATAATTTTCATTAATTTAAGATAGCCTATAAACCTTTAAAACTGCACACTTACAAAGTTTTTGAACATTTTATCAATGGTATTGACAACTATATTGATTTAAACTTTTGATCACTTATTAATGATTCATATTGTTGGGCCCTACAACTGAGTGATCCTCCTAGCCCTTTTTTTTTTATGAATTGGTGCTAAATACCTCACTGATGGAACCGAGAGCTGCTATTGGTCACTAGACATCTAGGAAAGGCACAGGCATACAAAGAGAGACCCTCTGCCTCTTCTTCTCTCTCTCATCCTGCTCTATTTGGAGCTGGAGCCACAGAGACCCTGCTGAGGACTCAACAAGATCAAATTTAGCCAGCAGCAGCGACCAGTTTACTCCAGCACCAGGACTGAACAACAATAACAGCATTCTCCACGAGAATTCCTCAAAACCCAGTTGACCTGGGCACATCAATTCAGCACAGCACAGCTAAACATGTAATTGAAGAAAGTATTTTGTCTTGCATTGTTGAACGGTATTGTTGTGACTGTAGTCAGGTTATTTATAAGTGGATTAGCCACAATTCTAAATTAAGGTTAGTTATCTGACACAGACTCAGGGACTTGCATGCAACTAATCATCTTCTTTCTAACCTGGTACCATGTCCTCACACGTAAACAACACTGTCTTGGTTTCAACCAGCAAATGGTCTGAGCCCCCAAGTAACAAAGGAACATTTGATCTGACACTCACACAGCTTTCTGCCATTTGCCTTTGTTTGACGTCCATTAGCCTCAGCAGCCATTTTGATTCTCTCTTATACACACAAGCACACACACAGACACACACATAAATACTGTACTTCTGTATAAATTTATATAATGTTTTGCATCCCAGATTTGAATAGATACTTTTGTACAAACATGCTGTGTGTTTAATGTTGCACAAGAGTGATTTTTGCCAACCTCTACACGGTCAAAAACTCCAACTAGCTGTTGATGGGGGAATGTTGGTTGTAATTATTAAGTTAATTATTAAGCAAATTCCAAATTCACAGTTTAGTAGATTCCATGAGACTGATTAAATTGGCTATCTTTGGCGATCTTTTCCCATCTTTAAGGGTGGTGGAAAGGTAATGTATATAAATGTATATTAGATCTTACTATTCTAATAATCATTAGTTATCTATGATAGTAATTGTTTAATTTTGGTTGCCAAATTCAACCATTTAGTTGTCATTTTGTATTGTTAACATAAATGGGGGTCTATGTGACCAGCCACACTGTCGACATACCTGTGCCCTACCAATATTATCTAATGTTTTTGACTTAATCTACCCTACAGTAACCGTTAACAACTCACTAACATTTCAAGCAGTTGCGATTGATGGTCTATAAACAATTATTTATAGATAATATTTGTTCTCATTACTGTTTCTTTCCTGTTTTAGTTCCTTCCCCCTCCCCACCCTCAGTAGCTCCTCAAATCTTCCTCTGTCCTTTTCAAAACAGTGCAATAACATGTTTAGTATATATTTTCAATTACTCACATGAACAACTGGAGGTAGTCATGGGGATCAGGGGGGTATCAGGTGGGAAAAATGCATGGACGTACAAGGGACATACTATTTATTGAGGATTTTTTTTTTTAAGTGTGCCAATTTTATCAGAGATTCAGAGATCCAAGATTCCAAAGTCTGATACACCACAACTGTCAGGTGAATGGATCATCTGTACTGTGTTAAAAATGTCTTAAATCTTTTAATTCAACTTTGGAAAAAAATTACATTAGTATTTTTGCGAGCTATATTTTTCTTGAAGAACCTTCTCTTGCTAGCCTATAGCAGTTAGTATACTCCTATTTGTTGCAATGTGACTATACTGTTCTTCCCCACTTGAGCTATGTTGATGTAAAGTACTTTTTGAATGTGCAAGAAAGTTGTTAAAGGCCACCTCTGATTACAATTACATTTTTGATTTGCTAACATGTCCGCATGGTGTGTCTTATGTACTATGACACACATCATGACTGAAATAAGCAGTCAACATGATGGCTGAAGATTTCTGCTTTCATTCTATACTCCATCAATGAGAGTCTTCACAAAACAAAGTCAGACAGTCCATGACATTTACATAGAAAACCTAAGGAATAAATCCCTAACTTGTGGGAGTGGGAATTGTTCTAGAAATGACAATAACCATGCTGATTCATCAACTTGTAGGCGATTTTGTACAAGTAGCTCTTCTTTTTCTGTGTCTGGTTTAGACGTATGGCTGTATTACTTCAATATTAAAACTTGCTACTGTGCAGCATTTGTAATGTGTATTTCAGAAGATATCAGAGCAGGTAAGCTTTAGCTCATTCCGGCTGCAGTTGAGGGGCAAAGCGCTAAGCAGAGATGTGGCGGGACTAAAGTAGTACATTCATAGATCACCAAAACCTAGATAAGGCAAAGATTTAATATTGAATCCAAGCTATTTTAAGATCTTAGAGGGATTTTTTCATGAAAAAAAAATGGAAATTTGTAGTTTTCTGTAACAGAAAACTGTTTTTAAAGTTTTAATCAAAGACTGGAGCAGGACTTCAAGACTGTTAAGACAATTAAAAATTCTACTACAAAAAGATTTATCTGGCAACTATAGACTTAATTAAGTTATATAAGCTCATTTGGCAAAGGTTTGAATGTAATGGACATTGAGTTCCATGGTGCAGGTTTAATGTTTATTACTTTTAACTAATGGCCATTGATTACTTACGCTCTGCCATTTATATTGACATTATTTAATATTTTTCTACAACCCAATATTACAAGTTCTGTTCTTATAAAGGGGTTATAACTAGTTTATAAATTATTTATTCACATTAATAGAGCCATTAGTTTCAGATTTGAAAACTTTATGTGATTTGTGCTGGACTTGTGTTGACACATTTGTGGTGTATGTTTGTTTGCAGGAGTGCACCAATGAATGCTGCAATGCAAATAATTGCACCCTGAAGGCAGAGGCACAGTGTGCCCATGGAGTGTGCTGCGAGGGCTGCAAAGTAGGACATGCACACACACACACACACACACAATACAAGCAGAGTGCTGTTGGTGAGGGCTCACCCTGTTTCCACTCCTATCTCAGTACCATTAGTTCAGTGCCAGTCACCGTGCCAGTTTGTTGACATACAGTACTCTCACAGAGTGTCAGCTCCCATCACAGTAGGGCACATTGTCTTCATGTGACACCTACACATTTGGGCTCTCATCTCACAGTTGAAATTCACTTCATGACATCCCACATTCAGCTGTTTTACATAAAACACTTCTACTTTTTCTTTTTACTTCAAATTCTCCCTGAAGCCCTAAATTTTTTTTTCTCATTGATCCATCAAGATGGAGAGGTTAGTAGTCACATGAGTAACGTAGACAGTTAAAATCGCATGACTGTGTACAGAGGGAGCCATAAGCAGTATACAATCATCTTAAAGAGTTTGATATTGTTATTACATTAATCACAACCAAAAGAGGAAAATTTTAATATTCTGAATACTCAGATCCCTCAAAAAAGGAGTTGATTACAGAAAAAGAGAGTCAAGTTAGTGAGTGTTCTATACGGTCGACGTCTGATATATTTTAAATGTCACAGCTGTTGTAATGTAATGTAATGTAGAGCCAAGGATATTGGTAGGGTCATTTCTTATAGCATGTTTATATTTAACCACACTTTATTCACAAGGTGTAAAAACCACAAACGGATGTACGTTCAAGTCATTAAAACCACACAATAAGTATTCTGGTCTGGGAATGACCTTGAGTAGTTGGTTTTAGTCATATTACCACACTGCAGGTACTGCACGTAACCAAGTGCTGGCTGCATTTGGTGACCTGTTCAGTTGATTAACCAAATCTTCTTTTGTACAAGCAGAAGATAACTATTTACTGGTGTATCATTCAGGGTTGGGTCTCTTCTAATGCTGATGGTTGGGGCATCAGGGAGAGCGTCTCTGTCTCTCTATGACTTTTTAATATGGCCCAGTTTCCTTCAGTGATTAGTTTGATTCTGTTTGCCTCTCTACTACCGTATATTGTTTCACAGAGTAAACACGATCTGAACATTGTTGTGGTTTCTGTTTTTGGATCAGTAACTTTTCTCTAGTTAGACTGCTTTTATGTAAGCTGTGAATGTGGTTTATCTTCTTTTAATTAAATCTTTGGCCCATATTCGGAGAGACAAGTGCTTTTAGACCACCATGGTGGTGGCTTATCAGCCGGATATCATTGTGGTTTAGAAGCAGGAGAAGAAGGCAGTAGCGTTACAAGTCGCAATCCCAAGTGATAGAAACATCAGGAAGGAACACAAGAAGCTCGAGAAATACCAAGGAATACCAAGAAATACCAAAAATCAAATTCTTATGAACATATTAAACATAGCAACTTAATATGTCAAATGTGACAGTTTAAGCCAGTGCTTATTCCCCTAAAATCTATTATTAAGTTTTAAGTTGGTTTAAGTCGAGTTAAAGTCTGCCATACATGTTTAATAGGAGAGTAGTGTGTAATGTACAGTATATTGTCAGTATATTCAACTTTGCATTTTTTTCTGAATGGAGTTGTTTGAAATATTCAGCCTGAAATATCATCATCATTATTCTTGGTGGACAGCCATTATTTTGTGATCTTTTATTAGCTGTCAATTTATTAGGTGTTATTTACCATTTAAGCAATATATTTGGATATTCAAACTAGATTTTCTTTAGTTCATATTGGTCGATCTGCTGGAGAAGCACCATGATGCATCATGCCCCTGAGATTCACCACATCAGACTTAATCTTGTTGTTTCACCTGTCTTGTGCTATTCCCTCCGGCTACTTGCACCATGTCTCTTGCAGCTGAAACAGGCAGGTACAATGTGCCGAGGGCCAGCAGGGGCGTGTGACCTGCCAGAGTACTGCACGGGGGCCTCTCCTTACTGTCCTGCCAACGTCTATTTGCTAGATGGCTCCTCCTGCCAATACGGACTGGCCTACTGCTACAACGGCATGTGCCTCACCCATGAACAGCAGTGCCTGCAGCTCTGGGGTTATGGTAATGACACAACTATCACCACTCAATCCTTACTATATACTTAACAAATTCCCTCAATTATACGGGGGCATACAGTGTGTATCCTCAGAGCAGTGTTAACCCTTTGATTAAATACTAAAATGAGGGATGTACTAGCGGAGCGTCAGCCAGTATTTACTAAACAGTAAAACCAAGGGTGTTGTTCTGCTGAAGCACAGCAGCATGACACTTTTATTGTGTGCAATGGAATTATGTTTGTTCTCTGTCCATCCTTTTCTCTTTATTTTTTGGGGGTATTTTGGCGTATTTTGTTTTTGAGGCAGCAGAAGTGAGAGAGGAAGTGGGGATGGGGGACCAGTGATGACATGCAGCAACTTACCCAGGCTTGATTCAAATCAAGGCTGCTGCTGTAAGGACTCAGCTTTCGTATATTGGACATCCACTCTACCAGTGGAGCTACTAGGCAGCACAAGTTCTTCCCATTCTTTTGAATTAGATATCTCAGGAAGTTCCTCAAATCTGTCACAAGCATTCATTTGGACTCAACGATGAACTGATTAGATTTTGGTAGTCAGCAGTAAAAGACCAAGGTCACTTCAAACTATTCAACAAATTTTAGACATAACCGAATAACTCATTTGCTAACTAAAAATGAGCGGGAGAGCACAGAATCATTCAAGGCAGACCATTCTGTGCATTATGTGTGGAATTGCAAGGAAAATTGTTGGTCCAGTCTCTATTTTTTAGACAAAGAAAATAATGCTGGCAAAAACATAACTTCTTTGGCAGAAGTAATGAGAACTTTTTACACAAACTGTAAGATTGGATCCCTCTGCTGCCAGATTGAACGTGTGCTCAAAATCCATGTTTTTGAATTTAAAGTTTCTTTGCAGCAACATCCATATGTGAAGTGTTGTAGCCCATCCCAACCTCTTTGATCTTGTTGCTATGGAGCTATGGGTGGTTGTCATTATATCATGTGACTGAGCTGAGTATGTTATATGAGTCTAAATGGAAATAGACGAAAAGTGCAAATTTAATGTCACACTTAAGATACAGTTATCCCCCCAAAAATATATAATAATGCAAGTGAGCTAATGGAATATGGAATGCACAAAATATTGGAAATCTGTTCACACTGGTTGGTGTGTTCCCTTCTATAGTGCCTGTAGGAAATGGAAGCTTTTTTTTGTCATGAGATGGATATAGTCAGTAGTCGGTTAATGGTATTGGAAATGCAAATTTACACAACATGGTTTGAATCCGTACAACCAAGAGTATCAATAGAAAATCCCTGGAATAACAACACAGACATACACCACCAATGCATGCAATAGTCCAACTTTGACCATCTTTTTTTTCACAAATATATTTGTTTGATAGAAAGAAAAGGACAGGGTGTTTGTCTCTAATAAAGTGTGGCTATTATTTACCAATAAAGTACCATTTCATATGTGCACAAGTTGTACCAGCACTCTAGTACAAATAGCACTACACGCCCAGTTAAAGCTGATTTAAACTACAGTGCAACTGCTTTGATAACAGATTTGACAGCAGGTATTCTGTCAGACTTGCTTTATACAGTAAATAACATGAGCCAGGACAAGTCTGTCAAAATAAACACTCCTCAAGATACATGTGTTCTTTAGCTCCCTCAGATGTTGACAATGCTTTCACAAGGATGATGGTGTTTGTATAGCAGCACAAAAGATCAAAGTGACACATTGGCTCTTAATATGCAATGTCTTATTTTATTTCTCTGCTTTTTATTAGCATAAAAACAGAAAACAATGCTTTTTCTCTGACAAAAGTAATGCCACAGTTATGTCTCATAATGTAGGAAAAACAAAGTTTTAATGTTGAGTGGAAAAAGACAACATTTTGAGGATAAGGTTGTAACTTTACATGGACTAAAATGAAAATTTTGCAATCTATAGGAAATACCAAAATAATGAATGAATAAAAGTTTTTTTTATTTACTCCAAAATATTTTTTGTGAAATTGGAATGTTTTTTTCCAGTCGCCCTAAAACACCATCATACTGTTTAACTTACACAACTGTATTCATCAGTTATACCTCTGTGCTATAAGACTCTGAGCTAGTTATTATGATCTTAAATTTTTGTTCACAGAGGTGTTGATTGTATGATCCCATTGAAACTTGCAATCTCTTCTGCTGTCAATTTGTCTATTATTCTTATAGTTTTATGTAATCCATTTAATCTCCCCTTGTCATTATAAATGTGGCTGCCATATTAAAGGTAGATTTATTGCAGGGCTGTGATATGGACCTGCTAAGTCCAGCTAAGAAACTGGTAGCTGAATAAACGTAGCTTGTTCAGAATTGCAGCAGTTCCATCCTCCAACTATATCTTATTTTGATGTAAAATGCATTGCTTATTTATGTCCTTCAAAAATAGAATCAGAAAATGACTTTGCTGCCATACAGTAGAAGACGAAAACTTTAGAGTTGTTCTAGACAATATCTGAAAAGCTGGCATATTACCCCAAATGCCAGATTGTTCTTAGAATGAGCTACAGGACTCTTAGCAAGTAGCTGGAGCAGAGTTTTCATTGTGCATATGATGGGCACTCTGATTCTAAATATAACTTGGTGAAACTAGCGTTAGTTTTATCAATTCCTCTAGTTTTGAATGAGTCAGCCCAATAATTTTCACTTCCTATGGAAGAGAGCATTGTTGATTTTGTTAATCACAGATAAACTGCCTGAGACCCGAGAGCTGATGGGGTATGTTTTGTTTCCAGGAGCTCGACCGGCTCATGACGCCTGCTTTGAAGACGTCAATGCAGCAGGGAACGCATTTGGCAATTGTGGAAAAGATGAACATGGTGTGTACAAGAAATGTAAGGCGAGGTAAGGGATCCTGATAATACTTACACATATTTTTTCTTTATCTCCATCTGGCCTCTCTATTTTTGTCTCCAAAATGTCCTACCTGTGCTGTCCCTCTGGTGTTGTTGTTCCTAATCCTGTCCATCCTCGTCACTCCCGAAGAGAATCTCAACATCTTAAACTCTGCCACCTCCAACTCTTCCTCCTGTCTTTTGGTCAGTGCCACTGTCTCCAAGCCATACAACATCGCTGGTCTCACTACCCTCTTGTAAACCTTTCCTTTCACTTTTGTTGCTACTCTTTTGCCACAGATCACTCCTAACACTTGTCTTGTCTCCGCCCACTCCACCCTGCCTGTACTGGCTTCTTCCCATCTTTACCATATTCCCCATTGCTCTGAACAGTTGACCCTAAGTACTTAAACTCATGGAACTTTTCCACCTTAATTCCTTGTAACCTCACTGTTCCTCTTGCCCCACTTCCATTCACATACATGTATTTTTTCTTGCCACAACTGACTTACATTCCTCTTCTTTCCAGCGCATACCTCCACCTCTCCAGGTTTTCTTCCACCTGCTACTTGCTTTCACAATAGATCACTATGTCATCTGCAAACATCATCGTCCCTGAGATTCCTGCCTGACCTCATTTGTCAGTCTGTTCATTACAATGGAAAACAAGGAGAGGCTCAGGGCTGATCCCTGATGCAGTCACACTGCTTTCATACATATCCTGCACCAGTCTAACTTACTTCTCTGCTACTCCAGGGTCCCTCATACAGAACCACAGTTCCTCCCTCGGCACCATTTCATAGGCTTTCTCTAGATTCATAAAGAAACAATACTACTCTTTCCGACCTTCTCTATATTTCTCCATCAGCATTCTCAAAGCAAACGTGGCATCTGTAGTGCTCTTTCTTCGCATGAAACCATACTGCTGCTCGCAAATTATCACTGTCTCTTTGCCTCAGTTTCACTACTCTTTCCTAAATCTTCATTGTGTCAGCTTTATCTCTCTGTAGTTGGTACAACTTTGCACATCACCATTCTTCTTAAAGATCGGCACCAGTACATTTTTCCTCCATGCCTCAGGCATCTTCTCACTGGCTAAGATCATGTTGAAAAGTTTTGTCAAAAACTCCACTGCCCTCTCTCCTATACACTTCCATACCTTCACCGGTATGTCATCAGGAACAACTGCCTTTCCATTCTTCATCCTCTTCAAAGCTTTTCTCACTTCATCTTTACTTATCCTTCCATCTTCCTGTTCCACAGTTCCCATCTCCTCTAGCCTTCTACCCTCTCATTTTCTTCATTCATCAGCTCCTCAGAGTACTCCTTCCATCCAGCACTAGAAATACATTGGTTTTGTGACCCCTAATGGCTGGTTTGTCAATTGGGAAAGGTAATTTTACTAAATATTGTAGGCAAAATAATTTGAACAATTTTCAAAATAATTTCTTTCCATGCAATGATGCTTGCAATGGCATCTTACCCAGCTAATTGCTAACTTGCAGGAAATTATGTGAAACACCAAATGGTGATGTCATAGAGAAGTTTACAAATTTATTAGCTAAGCAATGTTGTTTATCAATATTTTTTTCATTCTTTTCATCAAGCACAACATTTTGCACACAAATTTATAAAGCCATTTTGTTTCAGCTTGTTCTGATGCCCTCTGACAAAGCAGTTAAAGTGCATCTTTAATGAAATGCAACCAAAAACCTGGTTTCTTACTATCTGAATTCTCATGCATAGTCATGAAGTCATCATATGGTCCTCATCAAATCTCTGCTGCTGTTAGCAAGAACATTTTCTGAGCGTGTCATCATTCATCCTAACAAACACATACTCACACTCAGGCCTTTAGTACACTGTCAACACATGCCCTCTCAGAAGCAGAGTCTTTGGACTAGTGCCAGATCTTATTAATGGAGCCAAATTTGTGACAAAGCAATGTAAATGATACAGTAGATTAGGGCAATTTGAAGCCTCCCTCATGTGAACAACCATTGCCCAAATCCATTACTCAGTCCCACATGAGTCATTAGAGTGACTCTGGCCACAGTGATTCAGACAGCTAGTTAATTATTTGCCTGTTGTTAAGGCATGTGGATAATCAATTCAATGCTGCTATCTGTCCATCATTCTATAATTTTCCTCATGACATTCCTCGTGTGTATACAGTGTATTTAACATTTAAAATTTCCATACTAGTCAAGAAGATGTGGCTGTTGGTAAGGAAATACTTAAAGTCTTTTAACCTCCAAAAGTGCTGTTCAGGCATCCATGCAAAAACCTCTTACCTCCTAACCAAAAATGGACCAACTACTTTTCAGATTTAGTTTTCTGCCTTACATTATATCTAAGAGCCATTAACACTTGGTATTAAAATTGTGGTCTGTATTATTAATTCTGATAAGAAAAATTTCAATTTGTTGTGAGTGGAATATTCCTGATTATATCTGGAGTCTGCCTCGGATACGTTGATTCCAGTGCTTTCATAGAGTAGACCCACTAGAGAACGGCATTTTGAGAGATTTCCATATTCAAAAAGTCACAATAAATGATTATAGAGTTGATAAATCAAGAATTAAAAAGAAAGCAAAAATTAAGTATATATCT
This sequence comes from Mola mola, assembly GCA_001698575.1. Classification (NCBI taxonomy): domain Eukaryota; kingdom Metazoa; phylum Chordata; class Actinopteri; order Tetraodontiformes; family Molidae; genus Mola; species Mola mola. Next base: position 516,189 of record KV751349.1, on the reverse strand, counting down.
AAGAATAAGATTCCAAACAGAATTAGAATCCAGATTCAGATGTATATTTTGTACGCCTTAAAAGTTAAAAAGCTAAATATTTCCTTATATTTTGCATCTCTGTCCAGTGATGCCAAATGTGGTAAGATCCAGTGCCACAGTGCTGCCAAGAAGCCCAAAGGCACCAATGCTGTTTCAATTGACACCACCATCAAGACAGATGGCATCGAGGTGAAATGTCGTGGCACCTATGTCTACACCACCCAGGATGGTGGGCATGGTGACCTGGCTGACCCCGGCCTTGTCATGACTGGCACCAAGTGTGGAGAGGGCAAGGTAAGTCAACAGCCAGCTGCAACAGAAGTTAAATAGTTTGTCAAACAGGTGGTTTGATCCCCAACCCCTACAGTCTACATGTCAAAGTGTCCTTTGACATGACAAAAGATACCGAACCCCAAATTGATGCTGATGTCATGCTATCAGCGTTTAAGTGAGGACAGCACTGCAAGTATATAAATACATTCCATTTACTATTCAATAATTCAGTATGATTATTGGAATTACTGTTATTAATGTCATAATTAATTAGTCTAAGAGTTTACATGTACACTATATGATTCAATTTGATATGATACAGCCCTGTTATTCCAGGTGAATGTGCAGGATCTTTACTCCATCACAGAAACACAGCATAGATTGACCATAAGATTAACACTGGCTTGATCAATACCAGCACTTTACTCAACAGACACTGTTTTATGGCCTCCTTGCATGAAGATGAACACTTGCCTGGTATATTGAAGTGGCCTGCCAGCGAAGAGGGTGCCCGCTGGTATCACATGAGCCAAGGTCTGAATGGTGCTTAAGTGGGATTTTAAAACTGCATTATATGTGGCAGGCAGTTGATGACAGAGGTGATAACAGCGACTCACATGATGACCGGGGGGAGTGAAAACCCAACTGATGGTGGCTGGATCTGGGTCACACAGATTGGGGGCGGGGCATTGTACCCTTTGCCCACCACTCTAAGTGAAAAGGATCTTCCACAAGGTTAAATACTGGGGACTCCCTACCAGAAATTTAGAACTGAAGAAGCCTCTTGGATGAGAGGCAAAACATCTTCAAGGAACTAAAAGAAGTCCAGTTGTCGTCAACTAACACACCAAGAGTACCATGACCTAGATGACTGAGAATCTTCTCAGACATTTTTTTACATACTGTACGAGTGTAATGTCAGTTATCTAAAATCAAAATAGTTCCAGAACTTCAAATTTTATTAAGTGTTTTTTTTCTCTGCCTTTTTACCAGTGTACAAAATATCCAAGCTTCTCATTTTGAGAAGGTGCACTTTTTCCCGCTTTCAACATCAATAGCAACTCATTATACCAGATAGTACTAATAAAAGCAAATTAAAAAAAACTTAAACAAGAATTCCAATATGTTTCACTCTAAGCCCCTTTTCACAGTGTTTGGGGCTCTAAAATTTCACAAAATACATCTTTTTTTTTTTTTTTTAAATTTCAAATAATGGATTTCAGACAACATTTTTTAGCTCACTTTTTTTTTAGCTCACCAAGACTAAACAATGCAAAGGCATTTGGAAAATCAAAAATAAATAGCTTTTTTTCTCCACTAACTATGCTCAGAATATTTTTGCAAGTGTCTGGTAACATGGAGTAAATATATAACAAATTTTGATTCAATAAGTGTAAAGATACTGTATATACTAAATGTTTGTGCAGTTTGTGTGGTTTCAATTTTTCTTACCTTTCTTTTTCCGGGGCGCTGCTGTTTTCCAAATGTTTATTAAAGACAAACAACTTTGTGTTGATTTAATCCAAACTATTAATTCCATGCTGTGGTAATCTGCTAGATAATATGACATTAATTTGGAATAAATCTACAAAAAATTGTTTGTCTTTTGTAAACATTGAAAAATTTAAGAATACAGCACCTCTTCCAGACTTGACTGGTGTCTGAGGTGAAAAAGGTAACAGTCTGTACAAATATTTGTTTTATACATCATCAATATGTTTTGTATCAAAAACATTCAGGGTTTTCACTGTAGGTAGTGCTCCACTTTATCAGGCACTCGCTCCTCCATTTCGCCACTAAATTCTATTTCATTGTCAGTCTGTATTGTTTCCCTCTGCAGCACATTCCAGCTCCTTGAATCCCATTTCAGCTATTGTATGGGCTCTGACTGGCTAATACTGCATGAGTAATATTTGTAAATAGGCAGTAGAGAAAATAGTCTGCCATACAGAGTGATGAATTTCGATTTATCATATTGAATGTTCTATTTAATTTTTTTTTTTGTAAAATAATGCACACATAGCACCAAGCTGGGGCTTTTAATTTCACAGTCACAAATTCAGCTACACTAAATTGATTCTCCTAACAATACTACAGCATTGGCAACAGGCAGAGTAAGAAATAAGGCACTCATGCAGATAACATTGTTTGCAGGAATACAACTCAAGGAAGGAGTAATGATAATATAAACTAAAAAATTCCTCATGAGAAATTTTGAATGTGTGCACAGCTGTGAGGCCGGAGTCCCTTGGTCTAGTCCCCGACTTTGGTTTAATTGGTTCAGTTCAGCTCTGATGGGCTTCATTTAGCTGGCATTAGCTTCACTTAGATCCAGTTAGCTTCAATTAGCTGGCATTAGCTTGAGATTGGTGCGGTTACCTTCAGTTAGCTAACATTAGACTAAATTAGCTTTGATTAGCTTTCATTCACAAACACTAGCTTCAATTAGCTGGCATTAGCTACAGTTACCTACTGTTAACTTCAGTTAGCTGAAGATTGTTGCCGTCTCTTTCAGTTGTTTATTTTGAGTTACTTCTTGTCACTTTCAGTTAGCAGGCAATAGCTTGAGTTACCTCTTGTTAGCTTAAATTAGCTAACATTAGCTACAGTTAGCTTTGAATAGCTTTAATTAGCTGAGTTTAGCTTGAGATAGCTCCGATTAGCTTCAATTAGCTGGCACTAGCGTCAGCGTCAGGTTGAATCAGCTTCCATCAGTTAGCTTACATTACCCACTTTTAGCTTGAGGTAGCCAATTTTAGCTTGGGATAGCTGTAATTGTATTCAGTTAGTTGGTGTTAGCATTTCATTTCAGAGTGTGTGTTTCTGTCCATCATTGAGTGACTGACAGACAGACAAATGAAACATATGTTTCATGTACAAGAGCTCATGATTTAAATGGGGTCAGGTGGCATAGTAAATCCCCCAATCAGAAGAGGGGCACCTAGGTTGAAATGAGCCAATCAACAACAGCTGCTCTCATCTAACTGACACCCCACTCTAAATGCTGTGAAAGACACTGAGAGGAGTGGCAAGGACAGCCCTCGCAAAAGTGATTGTTAAACTGAATGCTTGTTGGCCGTCTTGACATCGTACTGAAGAAATTTGCCCTCAAAGTGGGACACAAAAGTGTATTCTTCTGGGTTCTGTCATGTTTTCTCCGCTCAGTTTATAATGAGAGAGTTGGGTGGTGGTCCTGTCACTCTCGTGCTCCCAGAGACGAAAATAAAACTCCCCCTGATTTCAAAGAAATATGGGAAGAACCACAAGACCGATGCCTAACTTTTCAGAAAAAATTGAGCATCTGCCTTGAAAATTGTGGGTTCCAGAGCAATGTAAAGACAAGCTTAGGAGACAGCTGGAAACAGCTGCTCCACTCTGACCAGTGACATCACCACCCAAGGTCAGGCAATACACACTCATTGTTAAGTCAGAAACGGAGCAAAAATGGACCCAAACTAAAACTTCCTGTTTTTACTGCTCTTACACTGTAATTGTGGCTCAGCGGGGTCTAGAACGGCACGTTGAATACATCTTTGTCACTAGTGTCAGGTTCTCATGCTTCTCACACATTGCTTACTTGTTGTCAAAGCACCTACGTATCTCCTTTGCTTTGCTTTCATTTGGGATTTTGGGGCTCTTCAAGGTGACGACACGCCTCCCCATGCCAGATAACGGCCAAAAGGCTGAACCTGGAAAAAAAAATGAATGAATTGAATGTGAGATTTGAGGTGGAAAATATAAAATAATTTATGGACATGCTTATTAAATTACTTTTAGAGCAGCACTAGAATTCAAATCTTTCTGTTCAATAAAAATCAGTTCAAACTAAAAAAAAAAAAAAAGTCTTTAAAAGTAGGGATTCTGGAACTGATTTAAAACAGGAAACTGCAGCTGCTCTCCAAATGTCATCAGGCACACAGGTTGATACAAAGCTTAACGGCACAGGCAGACGACTGATCAAAGTCTGTGCTCATGAGTCGACGTGGGTGTGCATGCATACTCGAATACACATGTGCACTGTGATCTCTAACACATGTCATTATTCTGTATGTGTTGCCACAGGTTTGTCGAGAACGACGATGCCAAAATGCCTCTTTTACTGAGCTGGAGGCATGTATTGCAAACTGCCATGGAAACGGGGTGGGTACACATACGGTCATACACAAACAGTATCACAACCACACTGAGCCATACAACAGACTCAGCTCAACTGCTGAGAATGACTGAGCATGACTCTCTTATTGTCACACTGTGGATTTGTGTTTAATGCTGGAATACAACAGCAACCAAAGTGATGAACTGTTTATTTGAGCAGTCCACACAAGCCTGACACAGATATGTAAGAATTGTTTACGAGTAACCAAGCACTGGAATTAAGTGTACAAGATTTAAACATTTGTTACATTAAAGAAAAGAGCTCTAACTTTGACTGAAACAAATGTGCAGTTAAAAATCAAATACTCCGGTCAAATTAAACAAATATCTCCTGATGTCTAGGTAACTGTTTTGTTTGTGTGCTGAAAAAAATCTGGTGTTCATACTCAGAACTTGCTGGAAATTGGAAACATTAGATTGGAGCAAGCTACCTAGGACACTATTCAGCCAATCAGCAACAGGGCTACCAGTTGCATCCCGACCTCTGCCTCTTATGCTGGCTGCTCTGACATACCCTCACCCAGGTGGAAGGGCAATAAACCATTTTAGTTAAGGAAAAAAAAACAAAGTACATGTACACACACACATGTACAGTACAGTACCTACAACAGTACATGTACCTAGATATTACCTTGCTATTTTGGTATGAAAATATGCTGTGAAAATATATGACATGCTATAGCAGACTTCACTTGATTCCCCATAGAATTGTACATATTCTGCTGTATAACTTATGGAGGCTACCTTGCCCTTGTGCAACAAACAACAAGATTATGATATTTTCCTTTCTTGTGAGCACAACTAACTGTGAGTGACTTTGTACAGCCATGAATTATGAGGTGTGGCTCTGAAAAAAGGGTCTAATTGTTTTGCCCATGTTTGGCCATGTGCAGGGTATTCTTAATGACACTTTTCAATAGTCCGTCTGTGTGTGTGTGTGTGTGTGTGTGTGTGTGTGTGTGTGTGTGTGTGTGTGTGTGTGTAAAATGAACTGAAACAGTATTGTATGGATCATTGTGTCTGTGAAGGTTCATGGATCATTACCAGATTTTACAGATGGATTTATATGGTCAAGACCTCAAGCAGGTTATATTTTGGGACCTCAACGGATCAAATTCTGATCTTAAATTTTGCAGTGGTTCCATCTATCCATTATAGTCCACTTATTTAAGACTGGGTCGTGACGGCGGCAGGGTATTCCAGACATCCCTCTCTGCAGCAAAACTTTCCAGCTCCTCCTGGGTGATCCCAAGTCTTTTTCAAGGCCAGATGGGATATATAATCCCTCCAGGGAGTTTTGGGTCAACCACGGGGTGTCTTCACAGTTGGCATTGCCTGGAAGACCTCCAAAGGGACACATCTAAGAGGCATCCTAACCATATGCCTAAACAACCTCAGTTGGCTCCTTTACATTTATAGGAGCAGTAGCTCTACTCCAAGCTCTCTCTGGAAGATAGAGCTCCTCGCCCTCTCTAAGGCTGAGCCCATGCACGCTCCCTAAGAAACTAATTTTGGACACTGACCAAACTTGAGGACTTGAACATAGACCGACTGATAGATTTAAAGTTTTGCCTTCCTCTTCAGTTCCCTCTTCACCATGAAGTTGTTACATCAAAATGCCACGATACTCCTCTGCTTGGGGGAGCAGCTAATCCCAAACTTCAGAGAGTTGTATTTATTATGTTATAGCTGCTTCTTTCACTATATAATCTTATCAGAAAAAGTCTTTTTGGCCCCAGAACATGTAGCTTCAAAGCCTGATGTTGGGGGCTTGCTTCCACCTGGAAACAAAGTTGATTGTGTTGTTTAACACTTGTGACTACACAGACCAGTACAGGAAATAGACTCACTGTTATAAATTTTTGCATAGTGATAAGTATCCAGCGTTTAAAAGAGAAAAATGCCAATATTACACCCCATAAATTTGTTTCCATGTGTTAGGATGTACTAGTCCATGGGCGTCGCACCCATGGGGGATGTGGGTGTTTTAACACCCACTATTTTTCCGCAGTTTTGCGCAAACGCCTTATTCCAGTCGCTCTGTGACTGCGCAGCTGCTGCCTCCTCTCCGCCTCCCGCTCCTGTGGGTCTTTGAAACATGACATAGGCTGAGTGTAACCGGCTGATGATTGGCTATCCTGCCTCAAGCACTGCCCCTCTTGCTGTGTTTGCTGTTTTTTGTCGTTCAGCTGAAGAGGAGAGCCAGCATCACACAGGCACAATCTCACCAAATGGCATATTTGAAGCCTAAATATTGTTTCTGTGGACGAAACACAAGTCAGCAGAATTGAGCAGCGTCACAGTCCTGTCAGACCCATCTCACCATCAAGCTGACCACTCTCTTTTCGTCACGCAGTGTTATTAACGTGCAGAAAAGAAAAAGGCAGGAGAGGATTGACACCTTTTTCAAGAGAAGTTCAAGTGAAGTTCAAAGTTGAAAAACGTCGACATAAACAACAATCGCCTGTTTCAACTAGATATTTTTGACATTAATTTCATGATATTACTTTTCAGTATTCATTGAGGTTTGCTGGTGCCACAACTATAAAAAAGATGATCTGTAGGCTGGTTTTAATTGAGGGAGCTTAATTGTGAGCCTATTCCTTTACCACTGCACCCAGCTGGTTTAGGACAGGTAGCTGCTGGAGGCATCGGTTTCAGAGAGAGAACAGGAAGGTTCTCAGGGGAGCAAATAAATATATTTAGGATTAAAGTAACGACATACTGTTTTATTAGTTATGGTTTATGAAAAGTATCTATGAAGAAAGAGAGGCAATGTGTGTGTGTTTGAGTCATGAGTGGTGCTTATTTCCATCCCAGGTGCATTTGTATGTCCAGTGTGTGTATATAAAATTTCCAATTTCATTTTAAATGTTTTTGTTAGGGTCTATGTGAGGATGGGGCCAGGAGTGAGGAGGACATAGATGAAGAGGAAGGAGAAAGCAGACAGGAAGAACAGAGTGAGGGAGGGGTCTGAGAGGATAAGGATGAAGATAAAATGATAGAGGGAGGAGCAGAGAAGTCAGATGTAGCTGTTAATTGCCATTAGTTCATTAAACCCAATCAACCACATCCAAAATTCATTGTGAAACATTCCTTGCCCAAATAGAGCTTTCAATCTCAGTGGTACCAGAAATTCCAATGGCTCCATGTGACTCCTGGTGTTGAGGGTGTATTATGCCTTTACTGCTCCAAAACCTTCATCAAAACCAGACATCTCCTCTTGCCACGAATGCTGATTTAGCATTCATTTCATAATGGTTTAAAAGTTGGGAAAAAAGCCCTTGACGGATTTACTGTGCATGAGAGATCTGATAGTCATAAGACAGCCACGACAACACACATCTATGAAGATCGATCAGTACAGGTTCAGCTATTTAGTGTGATTGTGAAACAGCAAGAGGAACTAAGGAGATGTCTTCTCAGAATCATTGGAGCTGTGCAGATGTTGGCTAGGTGGGGCTTACCTTTTAGGGGCCATGAATGTGTTGAGGGAAATTTTTAACATGTTCTGCAGTACAAATCAGAGGATGAGCGGTTGACAGGTGATAGGAAGGATTTATATACTTCAGCTATGGTTCAGAATGAAATCCTCACTTTGTTCAGCAACGTGATCATACGGAAATAGTTGAAAACATCAGATCACTTCCACACCTGCAGTTCTCTATGATGATGGATGGGACACGAGACGTGTCTGGGAAAGAGCAAGAGGCAGTGTGTTTTAGATATGTTGACAAGGATTTAGTCCCTCGTGAAAAATGTATTGGTCTTTATGAGGTTTCTTTGACAACAGGAGAAAAACTGGCAAAATTAGTCATGGATGTTTTGCAGCACCTAAACTTGCCTATCCCCAGGTTGTGTGGCCAAGCATATGATGGGGTTGCAAATATGGCTGGCAAATATAATGGAGCACAGGCCATTGTAAGGAAAATACAACCTCCGGCTCCCTATGTTCATTGTGTTGCCCTCTGTGTTAACGTAATTACACAGAGGTCCTGTACTGCCTCAGTATTTATTCAGAATTCTCTGAACTGGGTCAATGAGTTAGGAGTGTTGTTTGGGCAGTCGGGAAAACTTAAGGACATTTTTAAGGGAATTGCAAAGTCTGAGGAGGGTGAGGGTCCAGGTCACACGACAAGACAGACCTCTGTGTCCAACAAGGTTGACAGTCCGCACTAGTGGAATCCGTGCTGCGCTAAATCAATATAGGTGCATAATCCAAGCTTTGGCTGAGATAGCAGTGAGTGAGTCTGATACGGCTAGTAAGGCCCAGGGGGCTGTATGAAAACATTTCAGCAGGGAAATGTTGTCCTTGGTCTTGTTTGTGCTTTAGAGATAACGGGGCAGTTGGAGATTTTGAATATGCCCTTCCAGAGCAGAACACAGACCCTAGATGGTATGCTTTCAGCTGTTGCCTGTGTTAAGGAAAGTTTTAGCAAAAATAGAAACAGAGAGAGTTTTCAGGCTCTTTACTCGAAAGCAACAAGGATGTTTGAGACATCCCATCTCACTCCTATTGCCTCTACTCATGTCCGTATCCCACCTCAGCGCTTCACAGGTAGTGCTCCTGCACATATACAGGTGTCCTTTTTTGACTACTACAAGACTGAATTCTATAAAGTTCTGGATGTTGCTGACATGCAGTTAGAGAAAGATTTTAGCAGGAAGGAATGCAAATGTTAAGGCATCTGGAACAATATCTCTTAAGTGGGCAGATGCATGGTGTCACCCAACAATACCCAGAAATCAAGCCAGAGATTCTCAAAGTTCAGCTTTCATTGTTTAAAATGAAGTACAGTTTCCAATCCGTTACTGACATTGTTACTGTCCTTCAAGGGATGAGCCCAGAGGTCTGTGGTCTCTTTGGCCAAGTTGAAACAGTTGTCCGACTCCTCCTAGTTGTGCCTGTGTCATCAGTGGAGCCAGAAAGGAGTTTCAGCAGCCTCCTCCTGAAAACATGGCTAGGCAGCACCATGACCCAAACCCGCCTCAACAGTGTTGCTGTGTGCCATGTATATAAAGTTAAACTGGACAGGGTGAACAAAAAAAAAGATTGCTGAACAGTTTGTCTCGCACTTTTGGTGACATGCATTTTTTTTTTTTTAATGGAACGGTTTTTCATGTAAATGAGTTTTAATTTTAAAAAAGACATGTAATAAAACACAGACATTAAGAGTCTCAATATGTAGCTGATACACCCAGACGAACCACATCCCCCACACCTTTGAAAAGCTTGCTGATCAGAATAAAAATGCTTCATGTAAACACGTCAGTTGGAGGATTCTGATTCGATTCGGCTCATTCGGAAAGAAATAATATTCTGATCAAGAGGGGTGGTTTATGCCGATCTTTATTCCGAACTGCGTCCATGTAAAAACTTATTCCGATCGCGACTTCCTGTTTGGGTAAAATTACCCTCACTGCGCATGTGTGCAGCTTATGTCCTCCCGCTCTCTCCTTCTGTAACGCAGGAGCATTATGCATTAGCTTGATCCCAGAGAACAGTTGAAACAAAAGTAGGGCTTTCAGAACCTGAATTCGGAACTTCCAGTCCCTAAAGTTTTTAATCTGATTAAGAAATTTTGCGCACGTATACATAGCTAATGTTTACACTTCTCAGTTAGTTCAAACAGCATCAGAGAAATTTCCCTGTTGAATTATTGCCAGTGACAACAGGGGTTGAACCACCAAAATGAAATCTTTGTTTTTTTGGAAAATAGTATTTATTTTTGTAGATTTTACTGCTGTGTGCTAGTTTGAAAGGCCCAGTTCCTTCCCACTCTTCCCCACACTAACCCCAATGTCATTGCAATCTAAATGGCACTGCAGACAGCTGTGTCTGTTCAAAGTCACTCGCCAGGGTTGAATTGATCACGGTAGTCCTATCAACTTACTCAGCATACTGTAGGTGAAGACAGCACACAAAATGCACAGTCTGCCCACTTTGATTATTTAATTAAATCTAATTTTGAAGCGCTGTCTCTCACCTACTGATGTTTATGTCTATACCTGAATGACCACAACTCCTAAAATCATAAAGTATATCCCATCATTTTGTATAGAGCCAGGTTAGAAAATTTCATCAAATTCTATATTATACTCAATTTACTACAGCATTTTAAATGAAAAACTCAGTCAAGCTAGATATGTAATTTGGCGAGTGGAAAATGTTCTTGATTCTTAAGACGATTTTAGCTCAGCATCACGGTTTTTATTATTTGTCATGGTAAAAGATGCCCATTAAATAAAAGCACAATGATGCCAAATATTGGCATCCAACACTTATTAGCATTAAATATGATAGATGAGTTTTCAGGTGTTTCAGACAGAAAATACATGTCTAAACTGTCATAAATTTGTGTTATAGGTATGTGTATTAGGTATAACTAGAAGTGTAGGTATAAAAGATGACAAGCTGTGGCATCTACTTTTATATGATCAGATAGACCCAGCCCTGAAAAGTGAAGTGGTGAAGAAAAAACAGACTACTTATAAGCATGTTACTTGTAAAACATATGTGATTGACCCCACTGAGAAAGACAATATTCAGTATTTCCTTTTGTAAAATTTTGATTTATTTTCTTATAAAATAAAATAGAATATTTATTCTCTTTCTCAAATCTGACTCTCTACTTCGTTGTACTTAACATTCCGATTCTGTTACTAATTAAAAAAGAGTCTAGACAGCAGTAAATGGGACATGAACACTGTGTCTGAAGTGCTGCCAACAAGCCTCACTGGTTTTATTGGCCATTTAAGTGTAAACCTTTGCCGTTAACCTTTCTTTAAATGCTTTACATTTGGATATTGTGATCACACATTTTTCCTAGCCCCTCCTGGAACCGCCACCTTACCGTGGTGGAGGGGTTTGGGTGCCCTAATGATCCTAGGAGCTATGTTGTCGGGGGCTGTTTGCCCCTGGTAGGGTCACCCAAGGCAAATTGGTCTTAGTGAGGGCCCAGACAAAGCGCGATTCGAAGACTTCTATGATAGTGAAGAACAAGGACTTGTGTACCCTGCCCCGGAGGGATACCGGGACCCCGCCCTGGAGCCAGGCCTGGGGAAGGGGTCCATAGGCGAGCGCCTGGTGGCCGGGCCTTTTTCCATGGGGTCCGGTCGGGCTCAGCCCGAAAAGGAGACATGGGTCCGTCCTCATGTGGGCCCACCACCCACAGGAGGAACCATAGAGGTCCGGGGCTATGTGGATCGGGTGGCAGTCAAAGGCAGGGGCCTTGGCGGTCCGATCCCCGGTTGCTGAAGCTGGCTATCGGAACATGGAATGTTACCTCTCTGATGGGGAAGGAACCTGAGCTTGTGCGTGAGGTTGAGAGATACCGGCTAGATATAGTCGGCCTAACCTCAACGCACAGTTCGGGTTCTGGAACCAGTCTTCTTGAGAGGGGTTGGACTTTGTTCTATGCTGGAGTTGTCCCAGGTGGGAGGCGGAGAGCAGGCGTGGGCTTATTAATAGCTCCCCGGCTCTCAGCCAATGTGTTGGAGTTTACCCCCGTGGACGAAAGGGTTGCTTCCCTGCGCCTTCGGGTTGGGGAATGGGACCTGACTGTGGTTTGTGCCTATGCGCCAAATAGCAGTTCAGAGTACCCACCCTTTTTGGAGTCCTTGGAAAAGGTACTGGAGAGTGCCCCTACTGGGGACTCCATCGTCCTACTGGGAGACTTCAACGCTCATGTGGGCAATGACAGCGAGACCTGGAGGGGTGTGATTGGGAGGAACGGACTGCCCGATCTGAACCCGAGTGGTGTTCAGTTATTGGATTTCTGTGCTAGTCACAGTTTGTCCATAACTAACACCATGTTCAGCCATAAGAGTGTCCATAAGTGCACTTGGCACCAGGACACCCTAGGTCGACAGTCAGTGATTGACTTTGTAGTCGTATCATCTGATCTGCGACCGTATGTGCTGGACACTCGGGTAAAGAGAGGAGCAGAGCTGTCAACTGATCACCACCTGGTGGTGAGTTGGATCAGGTGGTGGGGGAGGAAGCCGGACAGACCAGGTAGGCCCAAGCGAATAGTGAGGGTCTGCTGGGAACGTCTGGCTGAGGACCCTGTGAAAATGGTCTTCAACTCCCACCTCCGGAGGAGCTTCAACCACATCCCGGAGGTAGTGGGGAGCATGGAGTCTGAGTGGGCCATGTTCCGCGCTGCCATTGTCGAGGCGGCTGCTCGAAGCTATGGTAGCAATGTCGCTGGTGCTATTTGTGGCGGTAACCCCAGGACCCGCTGGTGGACACCAGAGGTGAAAGGGGCCGTCAAGCTGAAGAAGGAGACTTACAGGTCATGGCTGGCCTGTGGGACTCCCGAGGCAGCAGACAGCTACCGGCAGGCCAAGCGATCTGCGGCTTGGGTGGTCACTGAGACAAAAACCCAGGTGTGGGAGGAGTTTGGTGAGGCCATGGAACAAGACCTCTAGTCGGCGCCGAAGAAATTCTGGCAAACTGTTCGGCAGCTCAGGAGGTTAAAGCGGAACCCCGTCCACACAGTCATCAGTGTGGGAGGGGAGTTGCTGACCTCAACTGAGTCTATAGTTCGGCGGTGGAAGGAATACTTCGAAGATCTCCTCAATCCCACCAACACGCATTCTGAAGAAGAGGCAGGGCCGGAGGACTTTGGGCTGGGCTCTCCCATCACTGGGGTCGAGGTCGCCGGGGCTGTCAAACAACTCCGCAGCGGCAGCGCCCCGGGGGTTGATGAGATCCGTCCCGAGCTCCTGAAGGCTCTGGATGTTGTAGGGCTGTCATGGTTGACACGCCTCTGCAACATTGCGTGGACATCGGGGACTGTGCCTTTGGAGTGGCAGACAGGTGTGGTTGTCCCCTTATTTAAGAAGGGGGACCAGAGGGTGTGTTCCAACTCCACTCAGCCTCCCTGTGAAGGTCTACTCCAGGGTGCTGGAGAGGAGTGTCCGGCTGCTAGTTGAACCTCGGATTCAAGAGGAACAATGTGGTTTTCGTCCTGGCCGTGGAACACTGGACTAGCTCTATACTCTCACGAGGGTACTGGAGGGGGCATGGGAGTTTGCCCAACCAGTCCACATGTGTTTTGTGGAACTGGAGAAGGCTTATGACCGTGTCCCCCAAGGTATCCTGTGGGGGGTGCTCCGGGAGTATGGGGTAGATGGCCTTTTGTTACGGGCTATTCAATCTCTGTATTGTCGGAGTCAGAGCTTGGTTCGCATTGCCGGCAGTAAGTCAGACCCGTTCCCAGTCAGGGTTGGTCTCCGCCAAGGCTGTCCTTTGTCACCGGTTCTGTTCATAATTTTCATGGACAGAATTTCTAGGCGCAGCCAAGCAGCGGAGTGAGTCGGGTTCGGTGGCCTCCGGATTCCGTCTCTGCTATTTGCAGATGACGTGGTCCTGTTGGCCTCATCGAACAGTGACCTCCAGCTCTCACTGGGACGGTTTGCAGCTGAGTGTCAAGCGGCAGGGATGAGAATCAGCACCTCTAAATCTGAGGCCATGGTTCTTAGCCGGAAAAGGGTGGATTGCCCACTCTGGGTCGGGGGAGAGTCGAAGCGGTCTGTTGTGGTGAAGAGAGAGCTGAGCCAGAAGGCAAAGCTTTCAATTTACAGGTCAATCTACGTCCCAACTCTCACCTATGGTCATGAGCTCTGGGTAGTGACCGAAAGAATGAGATTGCGAATAAAAGCGACCGAAATGAGCTTCCTTCGCAGGGTGGCTGGGCTCAACCTTAGAGATAGGGAGCTCGGACATCCGGGGGAGGCTCAGAGTAGAGCCACTGCTCCTCCGTGTTGAGAGGAGCCAGTTGAGGTGGTTCGGGCATCTGTCAGGATGCCTCCTGGACGTCTCCCTGGGGAGGTGTTTCGGGCATGCCCATCCGGGAGGAGACCCCGGGGCAGACCAAGGACATGCTGGAGAGATTATATCTCTCGGCTGGCTTGAGAACGTCTTGGTGTCCCCCCAGAGGAGTTGGTGGAAGTAGCCGGGGAGAGGAGCATCTGGATCTCCCTGCTCAGGCTGTTACCCCCGCGACCCGGACCCAGATAAGTGGAAGAAAACAAAAACGAAACGAAACATTCTTCCTGGATAAATATTAAGTATGAGTCAAAATAAAAAATCTAGCCTTTTAAGCAAACGTACACCAGCAAATAAATTAACACTAAGTCAACTAAACAGCCTCTTTTGCAATGTTATAGTACGGTTTAACTTCACTTTGGGTAATCAGAGTTTGTTAACCCTTCAATTCCTTGATAACCCAACTTAAGTCTGATTAGGTCAAACCCTTTGATGTCAATGCTTGTGGAGAAGGAGACATGAGAAAAAATATTACATTTTAAAAAGCTTGTCATCAAGCCTGATAATGAACCATTATTATCAGGTTTGATTATTGATTGATTATTACCTGAAGTGGCGATACTATGACAGTGAATAAGATGTTAGTTAGTCGGCTCTGTCTTAATTTCTCTGAGTTGGTGTGCATTTGCATAAAGCAGCACAGGTGGAGTTTTGTCATTATGACTGCCACTCCCTATTTTTCCTAGGATAGCTTTCTGATGGTAATATTAAGATATAAGGAGTTTTTAAGAAACGCTAATGATAAAATCTAAACCTTTACCAACCAACAAACCAGAGAACCTTGTTGGTAGTACTGGAGACCATGTTCTTGTTCCATCTTGTGTCTCTATCTCGATTCTTCTTTTATTTTTAATAATTTTTCTAACTATTTGTTATAATCAATGTAGTCAAAATTTAGAAAGAGTTAAAATGTTCTGAGACAATCTTTTAGTATTTTTGAGATGAGTTTTATAATTTTCTGAGAAAAGTAATGTAATAAATGTATTAATACATTTGAAAACATATTCTAAAATAGTGTACTTATTTCTCAAGAAACCATGACTTAACTTTTCAAAGCTTGGTCACTCTCATCAGTATACGACTCCACTGGCAGTATATTATACCTGCAGTGATGGTGTCATTATAATACAGGGCAATGTCATCATAAAAAGTGATAATGAGGTTTTTGTCCACAATCACCATATTATCATGAACATCCAAAGAGATGCAAAGAGACATTTGTGTTAATCTGACCTGTTCAGATTTTAATATAGCTATATTTTCCTCGAATTACTAGGCCAATCCCTTTCTACCACCAGATACATTTTTCTTTTTCAATGGCCCTAATATGCTGTAACATTTGGTTATGGACAGTTAAAATGTTATATGTTCAATATATAAGTAATGATTTCTGTTTTTTATATTTATTAATAATTGTATTTAATTTGGATAAATCAATGTGCCACAGCTCATACACAGAGCCGCTAATAAACACTTCCACTTCTGGAAATGTGGGTAACATTTTGTTAATCTTCAACATAAAGTGCTCAGAGTAGTTTTGTGATGAGGAGTAAACTACCATGACAAAATATCTCAAGTAAAATTTGTTCACAATTCGTAGTAAGGGTTAATCCATAACCTATACCTGATGTACCAAAGTTATACCTGAATTTACCTCAATAAGCCTCAAGACATCAGGGTTGAGCGACCATTTTTATTCGGACGGATTTAATAATGGATCCTCATGTATTTCGATTTATTACCCTTCTAAAACCATTAGCATTTAAGCATAGAATTTTATTGTAGTTTAAACTGCTTCATACAGATTCATTGGTTGCAGACAAATGCAATCCTGGCAGCAAAGCAGGTGCAGTTCTGTTGTGTATCAGGGTTAAGCATATTCAAGAGTTTAATGCAGGCATGGGTCAAAAATCAGGTAATCAGGCAAATTAATCAACCAGCATACAATGGGCAGAGGCAAAATCCAAAAAACAAAGTCAATCCAAGGTACGGAACACAATACTCAGAAACATTAGAAAACACAAGAAGGTGAGAGCAAAAGCACATATCATTTACGCCATTCTGACAAACACAGGGGGGAACACCAGGATTTAAACACACAAGAAGGGAAGAGATAATTGGACACAGGTGTAACATATTAATAGGGCATACAAGTCCAAAGTCAATAAAAGCAAAGAGAGAAAAGACAAGTAAAAACATGACGCAAAGGGGAAAATAAACCCCCTTTAAAATAAGAAATGAACATAAAATAAAAAATCCAGTAACTAACACTAGAAATACTAGAAAGCAATGGATCACTCAGCCACTAAACAGATGTGTTTTGAGCTGCACTGTTACTTTTTATGACCCTTAGTCACAGATGAAATTTCACACCTCATAAATTTTGAAAGATCTACGTCCCTCTTTACCCCTTCCAGTTTATTAGCAAGGGGCTTGCCACTTGCCTAGCATTATTATTTGATTAGGATTTGACATATTATGAGCAACAAGAAAAACAGCAGTTATCCACTCGTTCTTTAATCCCCTTCTTCTTCTAATCTCCTTTATGTGGTTTGTCCTGTTTCTGTTCACTGGTCTACTGCAACAGTAGATGGGTAATGAAAGTGGCTTTGAGTCAAGATTATTTTAAATAGAATGTTTTTTTCTTTTCTCCCAGTTTAGGTTTTCTGTTTTGGGAGTGTCTTTAATTTAAAACCATGATTTGATTTTTATTTGTCCTCAGGCTTCTGGAGTGTATTGGTTTCATTGAAGAATCTTAAACATATTTCAAGCTCTGTAGATTTAGAATCCCGAAAATAGATCATAGGTGAATGATGTTCAAATCCAAGTCATGTTATTTCATTTCATACAGCTTTATACTTCTTAGCTTTATGTAAAAATTTGTTAGAAATGTCCTTAATAAACAAATTCCACTAGGCCTCCTGAATCGAAAATAAAAGTTTAGAACAGGCAAACAACTGGGCAGCATTCACATCAAGTCATGTCACATCAACTCTTGCAAATTCACCCAATAATCAAACAGTCACCCAAGAGTTTTATCTGTGAGCATTAGTTGCACACTACATTAAAAAAAAATGACAATACATCTTCTGAGCATATAGTTCTGTCTACATTTTTCTCAATCCCTTTAAGACTTGTCCACCCAGATTTCACACTTTGTGCACATTTCAAACAAAAACTCTCTGGTCAAAATGACCCATTTGGTTTGTAAAATTCTTTAACACTCAGAACACAGTAAACAGAGTGCTCCTATCAGCAGGGGTACTACTGATGCCTTTACTCCCCACATCCTTTCCAGCTCCTCTTTCAGCCCTTGGTACAGTATTTCTCGAGCTTCTCATGTTCCTTCTTCCTGATGTTGCTGTCACTTGGGATTGTGACATCCACCACTACTGCCTTCTTCTCCTGCTTATCGACCACCACGGTATCCAGTTGATTAGCCACCACCATCTTATCGGTCTGGATATGGAAGTCTCACAAGATCTTAGCTCGGTCATTCTCAATCACCATCTGAGGTGTTGTCCACTTTCAAATCAAATCAAATCAAATCAAATTTTATTTGTATAGCCCGAAATCACAGTTTACACATTGGCTTTGACAAACTGTACAGATGTGACATCCTCTGCCCTTAGACCCTCGAACCGGGTGAGGAAAAACTTAAAAAACCCTAAACAGGGAAAATAAGAAACCTCAGGAAGAGCCACAGAGGAGGGATCCTTCTTCCTAGGACGGACAGATGTGCAATAAATGTCACTTGTACAGAACACAAAAACATGATAACAGTTCATTTAGAATGCATAAAACATCCATGAGTCCCAGAGTCTGTGGATTCTATGAGTCCGGATGTATGGAAAGTCTAGTGATCCAGACGCAGGTGGACTCTGTTGGTCCAGGAGTCATTGTACTCCATGTAGGAAGATCTGAGTTTTTGCTGAGTCCAAGAGTATGTAGAATCTGTAAATCCAGGGATATGTGAAGTGTAGTGGTCCAGAAGCAGGTGTAGTCTATTGATCCAGAAGCCATTGTGATCTGTGGGTCCCGATTTGCACTTGGAAATCCAGCCTAGGATCCAAGTCACAGGATCCAAGTCACAGGATCTCCTTTCCTAATGTGTCCAGGAGGCATCAGGCAGGACCACAGGCAGGACCACAGCAGCACCTCCCACCGCGACCTAGAAAAACCTGCAGGATGGTAAAGCACAACGACTCCGGGGAAGAAGTAAAGTTAGTGTAAGGATATGGACATGTACAGGAGCAGAGAAGGAGTCGGAGTCAGAGGGGGGAGAGAAGAAAGCTCAGTGTATCATGGAGTGTTCCCCCAGCAACCTAAGCCTATAGCAGCATAACTAAGGGCTAGATAGGCCAGCCTTAACTATAAGCTTTATCAAAAAGGAAGGTTTTAAGCTTACTTTTAAAATCAGAGAGTGTGATCTTTGATCCTGGAACCTTCAGCCCATACTCGGCGCAGCTGTTGTCTGTATACTATTCAAGCGACCTGGTTGTGATGCTCCAAGTATGCCTTACCTGCTTGCATCTTGCACTCTGCTGTTATCTGCTGCACTGTTTCAGGGGCATCTTTGCACAGTCTGCACCTCGGGTCCTTTCTGGTGTGGTAGACACCGGCCTCTATTGATCTTGTGTTCAAGGCCTGTTCTTGTGCTGCCATGATCAGTGCCTCTGTGCTGTCCCTGATACCAGCTTTCCCCAGCCACTGGTATGTTTTCTTGATATCAGCCACTTACTCTACCTCTCGGCCCCTCCATGATGGTTTCTCTTCTTCTTCCTCCTTTTCCTTACTGGGTTTCGGCTGCCTGAGGCATTCACTTAGCAAGTCATCATTTGGGGCCATCTTCCTGATATATTCCTGGATCTTGGTTGTTTCATCTTGGATAGTGGCTCTGATACTCACTAATTCTCTGCCTCCCTCTTTCCATTTAGCATACAAGCTTAGTGTGATGGACCTGGGGTGAAACCCTCCATGCATGGTGAGGAGATTCCATGTCTTAATATTTGTGGCTTTTATCTCCTCCTATGGCCAGGTTATTATACCAGCAGGGTATGTGATGACGGGCAGGGCATAGGTGTTGATGGCTCAGATCTTGTTCTGACCATTTGGCTGACTTCTCACGTCTTCCACAGCCCCATTGACTACTTGATGAAGGCTCTTAGTGTCATGTTGATCTTGTATAGCTTCAAGCACTCCAGTATCCATGTATGTGGCATTGAGTCGTGCATTGGCTGCAATGATGCTTGACAGGAGCTTCCATGTCGTGCAGAGGCAGGTTATTGATCGGTAGTTGGATGGAATCGTTCCCTTCTGGGGGTCATTCATGATCAGGACCGTCCAACCTTGGGTCAACCACTCTGGGTGGGTCCCATCTTTCAGCAGCGGGTTCATCTGAGCTGCCAGGCGTGCATGGAGTGCAGTTGACTTCTTTAGCCAGTAGTAGTGGATCATGTCAGGGCCTGGTGCTGTCCAGGCCTCAATCTCTGAGTGTGGGGTGGGTGATGAAATCCCCCCACTGACCTGTCGTCCTTGTTCCCCCTTGCCATAGCATCGTTGTTGTACCTCATCGATCTCTAGTTGTGATAGTAAGTGTCAATTACGAATGTTGGAACACTGATTTACCAGCTGCTTTGTCGTTAGTGTGGATGTGGGGTTTTGAAGCATCCATAGGTCCCACATCCGTTGCATGTACCCCTTCTGACTGGGGTTGCGGGTATAGTAGCACTCCATTAATCCCACATTGTCATTGAACTGTTGTTATCATGTTTTTGTGATCTGTACAAGTGACATTTATTGCACGTCTGTCCGTCCTAGGAAGAAGGATCCCTCCTCTGTGGTTCTTCCTGAGGTTTCTTATTTTCCCTGTTTAGGGTTTTTTAAGTTTTTCCTTACCCGGTTCGAGGGTCTAAGGGCAGAGGATGTCACATCTGTACAGTTTGTCAAAGCCCAGTGAGATAATGTGTAAATTGTGATTTCGGGCTATACAAATAAAATTTGATTTGATTTGATTTGATTTAGCCCACTTGTTGCCCTGGTTCCTCAGCACCTGACGCGGACCTTGTCTGTGGTGTTAACCACTGAGCTATCCAGGAAATATATATATATATATATTACACAATGTACAACAAGATACAAAATATAGTTACTGTTACTTACCAATTTAGCATTAATTTGTGGTATCTTATTTTGCAATGCTGTAGTATGTTCCAAATAAGGGCTATCAAGCTTATCATAATACTATTTGTATTCTTTTCTCCTTGTACTACAGATCCTGTCACATTTTGCACTTTTTTTACAGTGAGATACCCTGTTGAAATATTGTATAGTACTTGAAGTGTTGCTGTCCAGTGTGGAAAGAAAAATGGAGTCTTAGTCTTTCTCTGCCGACGACTGATAGCTGTCACTAGAATGTGATATCTAAAATACTGTCAGCATCTTGAGTGGCAACTTTTAGGGATGGATTAGGACTGATTGCTTAGTGAAGAATGCTGCAAAGTAGTCCCCCATACATGCATTACAGATTCACAATCATGCAAGGACTTACTATTGCATGTGACTAGATGTTTTCCTTTTGTTTAGCATATTTAAACCAATAGAGTTTGCAGGTTTTGTATAAGATCTGTAGGATTTTTTTTGAAAAAGGGTGAAAAATGTGTGAAACCAATAAAAACATGTTAACACATTTGCAATTCTAGTCTCCGGATAAGCTAAGGAGGTGATGATAAAGATCAAATAGTTCCAAGTGTCATTAAGCGTAACTTAGCACAGAGAAAAATGTAATCACAATACATTAACTAAAAACAGTAATATACTAATTTTTTTTTCACTTTACAAGGAACTACAAAAGGACAAAGACAAAATGTAAATGAAAAGTACATGACAGTAAACTGTAAATGGGACTGCAAAATGAAACTCAAGTGATTTATCTGGCCTCTGGACTAAAACAGGATACTCTGCCTTTTCACGAACCTGCTGCTCAAACCCCAACAAGTGTCCCCCACCTTCGCCCGAAGATGCTAAGATAGGCTCCAGCCCCCCTGCGACCCCTAACGGGATAAGCGGTAGAAAATGGATGGATAGATGGATATATCATTTTCCCCTTCATATAATCAAACCCAGCTTCATCCACAAAAATGTGTTCATAGGCACTTTTCATTCAGTGTACAATATTGATTCACATACATTGCTGCAATGTAATGCTGCTTGACAGTAGTATGTAGTATAGTACTATACTTTAAGCACTGAACACTTAGGGAGTGTACTCTGTACCTCAGGGTGCTTTATGTGCACCCTGTTGCTCTCAGTGGTGGAAAGGATGACACTGTTGATTCCTTCAAAACTAACCTTATCTTCAATATGCTGCTGTATTTTATGCAGTCTTATACAGTAGTATTGTATTGAAAGACCGTGTCAATTGTGAAACCATATTGCTGTTGGGAGTCCTTCCACTGTCATTTGGCAGTACTCAGACAGTTCTATGGAGTGTACAGTTACAAAAATACAAATCACTTGTTGTGATGCCCAGAGAGAATCTATTGTGGTTGACCTTTTGGTCCTGCTCACAGTACCTCCTGACCTTGAGTCATGGTATGTGAGCTATGAAAACAGTGTTTTGATTGTCTTGACTTCCGTCTGATGGTCACTATTAAATATCACAAGTGCATCAGCAAATTTTGTCTTATTGAGGGAAAATTGTGAAAAAAGCTAAATAGAGAATGGGGTATTGTGCTTTAGCAGTTGTGGAAAAGCTATAATCAATCATTGGGAGCTAGTGTCACCGCTCATTAAACACTTTCCCATTTCCCCAGAAAAATGCAGATTGAGGCTGCAGTGGGACCTAAAGAAAGCTTGACAATGAAAGTAGACTCAAGTTTTGCATTCATTTCCGGCACCCAAACAATCAGAAACAAAAATCTAATCATTTCTGAAATAGACAAAATAATATAGATAAATAGATTTAAAAAAATCATACATAGAAATCGAACACGTTCTGCATTTTGTTACCTTTATAAAGTGAAAACCTAAAGGTGGACAAAGAAAAATCTTTTTTAATATTTCAGTACAAGTCTATACTCAAAAAGAAATAGTGCCTCTACTGGGGAGGGTACACCTTCATCAAGACCCATATAAAAAATTATACAGAGAAAGAATAACAAATAACGTTAACAATTGCCTTTTGTGTTTATTTGTGTTTACCAAGGTGTGTAACAGTAATGGGAACTGCCATTGCAATCGAGGCAGGGCACCACCTTTTTGTGAGAAGCCAGGACTCGGAGGCAGTGTGGACAGTGGACCTGTTCAGTATGACAGTAAGTAAACAAACGTACACACTCACACGCAAACAATGTGTGTGTCCTGCTAAAGGTTGTAAATCATACAGTGTGACCCAAAGGCTGCCAGTTCAATCCCCTGGACCAACAGGATAAATCTTGGTGGGGAAGTAAATAAGCAGCACCTGACCCTCCCTCAATACCACCACTGAGACGGAGCTGTTAAATGGAAAGCAAGTAAAACTCTGGCGATAGGGGCAGCTTCCAGTTGTAGATGGAATGTGGTCATTGGTGAAAAACGGTGGCTGCCTCTCCAAGAACCTGCCCTGAAAAATGTCAAAACATGCCCCTAAACCTTTAAAAAAAAGCACCAGTGTCGAGATAACAATAATTCAATACTGAGGTTATTCTCTGTTGAGTGAATGTTCTCTGAAAGCCTTTGGAAGTGACCATCAGTGGGATATATTTTTCACCTGCTTGTATGTAAGTAATAATGCTTGTGTTTAACTGTCTTTCAGTTTCCAGATTTTTTGTCCTTGGTTTAATTGCATGTCTGTTTCTATTTTTGGCAGCTTGGGAACTACGTGTAACGTGAGAGCAATGAAAAACTACAATCAGACTCTGATTCTGATTCTGTTGCTGACTGTGACACCTGCACAGACATTAATTGAAAAACAAATGGATTGGTTACAGTGAAGAAGATTTTTACACTTTATTTTTTTTCTGTTAAATCTAATTGTAAACAGGATATGACTTACATCTGAGATTTTAATGTGTTTGTAAACACACTCATTGTGTTGGTGTGTGTGTTCATCACTCCACAGGTCAGGTGGTACTGGTGACGGGGCTGCTTTTTGCCTTCCTGGTGGTCCTGCCTGCAGTGCTGCTCTTCTTCTACTGTTACAGGATCAAGACCTCATATTACCATAAGTGGCTTACCCAGAGAGAGAAGAACAAGAAGAACAACAAGTACTGTGTCCTCTGTGTCCACATGTCTCTGTGTGTTCATGTGTGTCAGCAAAACATACATTAGATGTCCATCACTAAAGAACAGATACTGTTCAGAATACCAGACCTACATTATGTAAAAAGAAACCACATAGATTTGGTGAAAATGTTGGTGTATTTACTTTGATGGCGCCTCATTGTCCTTACACCACTTTTCATCTTGGAAGCCACTGCATGAGAAGGAATAGAAATAGAAATTGAAAGAAATGAATGAGCCTGGATAAAAGAAAGTAACAAGGAGAGGAAGTTTTAGGTTACAGGAAAGAAAGAATGAAGGAGAGGTTTGCATTGGCATGATTACCAGCTCTCCTTTCAAATGAAGACAGAGGGAAACGCAAAATACTGGTGATACTGGGCCTCAGCAGGATTCTGCAGTTAAAGGCAGAATGGGGGAAACTAAATGAATCGGTAACAATATGGAAAACTGAGACACTACAATAATGAAAAAACACTTAACGGCACCTGCTGGGGTGAAATGCCGCTGCTTTCTTCGGCTATGTTCCATGGTCAATCTTTTGGGTTCATTTACAGTTCAAAAACAGGGTGGTGGGTGGCTGATTATAAGCCTTTCTAGGCATATACTACAGTATATTGACTAGTATCCACTATGCTTGACAGGGGTTTTCATCGGCTTCAATGCTGCCATACATAGTGTACTTATAGTACACTGGCTTACCCGTTTATTTAGTGCATCTGGTCTTATCCAATCCAATTCAACAGCCTTGCAGTAAATCAATCCTTTTTTAAGCCTCCAGTGTTGGGTTGACTTGGTTTTGAGTGACTATAGTTAGCTCTGTTGTATTGGATTGCATGGTACTGCAAACATATGGTGAAATGAACATAAATAGCAACTGTAAGGAAACTCATGTAAAAGCCACACTAATTAATGTGCTGTATTTATAATAAAACAGGTGTTATTCAGAGTGATGAACCCATGGAGAATTGCCATCAACTCTGTTGTTCCCCTCAGTTCAGGTTTTAGCCTCTTTTAGTTTTGTTTCAACAAAAAGCTTGACTTACTACCTGCTCAGCACAAAATTTCTCAGACATTAAAAAGTGACTTATTGGCTATGTATTTATTTTCTTTCACATTACTTACCATTAAAATATACACAATTGATATAATAGAATGTTCTTGTAACTAGTGGTAGGATACTGGGGACACAAACACTATTCCAATTAAACGCAGATAGTGTAGTGCATCTGCTGGTTGCATAACAGGCAAATGTTTATGATAACATCAGCTATATCAATATTACAAAGTGATAGTGTGTCAGAGTTTTCAGCGTCATCTTTCACTCCTTTCCTCCACCATCATGCTGGATTCAAACCTTCATGTTCACTTCTTCTCCATCTCCTTTCTCACTCAGGCCTCAAGAATCAATGTCCAGTTGAGAGAAGTGATGAAGCAGGACAGATTTTATGCATCGCCTCTGATTCAATTTTTTCTCTTTCCTCATTTCACTGCAAAGGATGAATGCATCAGTGGAGAAAGGAATGAACAGCCATCTGAATCCTGCCTTTGATCTGAAGGTTATCCGACCTATCAAAAAAGCAAGTGGAAACAAGGGGGTGAGGACAGTGGCTTTGGGGGCGGGGTTGTACCTGTGTGTAAACTAAGCACTACTCCTCTTCACTAGTTAATTTCATTATTTTTGTAATTTCCTTGTTTTTTAGGATTTGATGGGTTAGCAGCTCAAGGTTAGGGTACCTTTTTTCATGGAAAGATAAAAAATGACCAAGAATGGGAAAAAAAATGCAAAAATGAAAAGGACAAATAAAGGATTGAAGGGAGTAAGGGAACCGTATCAATGAATCTTAAGAACAATAATAACCATTGTTCATCTTATATACAATTTTTACTTTACTTGAATAAATACAATGGATAAAAAAATCAATTAAGATACTTAATCTAATTTTACACCAAATTATGTATCACCATACTTTTGTTAAGACAATATTTGTTCCTTTCCAATTATACCAAAAAAGGATAAAATATAAATAGTAGCAAATGAAGAAGCACTAATGTGGAGTTGAACAAAGTAATTTCCCTGACATAAGGACAGTGACTAGGAATCATTAAATATAAAAGTTTGAAAACTTAATTTTTTCAAATCGTCAGGATTTCTCTTATTGCTAAATCACCACGGTGAAAACAAAAAACAACCTGATCATTAAGACTGATCAGATTTGATTGACCGTAATCAAACTAACCAACAAATGAAAAATTAAGCTGTTATAAAGACTAAAGAATAAATTACCAAATAGGTAACAGATCAGAGTCAATGGTTCTGTGTAGCCATATTTTTCTTTTTTGGCACAACTGAATTTCTGCCTTTTCCTGAGTCAATTGGAGAAAACCTTTACCAACCCCAAATTCATAGGGGAAGACTCAATTTCAGTGCTCCATTCTTTGTTCAAACCATATAAGAGGCATCACAGATAAAGTAATTCCACATTGTCTTTAAAAGTTTTTGATTCTAAGGATATTTACTAGTTCCACCAGAGCAGTTTCAGTACTAGCCACAAATTTGCATGCATACTACTTCTTCCATGATTCTGCAGGAAAGACAACTGGTTTGAAGTTTGATGTTGATTGAATCTGTTTACATCCTAGCTTCCTCACACCAGCAAAGAGGTCCTGCCTCTCAGACCAGGTCCTGCGCCAAATGGCACCCAACCAGTCAACATTGTGCGACCTCTAAGGCCAGCCTCATCTCTACAGAGAGGCTCCAAAGACCTAAAGGTGGGTCGCCAACCTCTACGAGCTGGCAAACCCCCAGCAGCACCACCCAAATCTCTTCCAACTCCACAGAGGCTCAGTCCGCCGACGAAACCTCTGCCCCTCAACCCCACACGATCCCCACTGGTGAGGAACTCTTTAATGCTTTACTAAATTGGAATTGAATTTTTTTTTTTAATTTTAAAGCTGTAATCTCAAAGTTATATCACATAATGTAAAGGCCTATATGACTTTGAGAAACAGGGGTCAACTTCCAGGCAAGGAGCCACAAATGATGCACAGAAATTCAAATTAAAATACAAGGACGTATACAGATATGCAATTACAGGAGGGAGACGCTAGGAAGACAAGGGAATCTGGCACAGGAGGAAGGGAGCACAGGGGTTGAATACACGAGGGAGAGGTAGACTATTGGACACAGGTGGGACACATTAGGGAGAGGAAATAATTAAAACACACCTGGGGGACAAGACTAGACAGGAATTGGGGAATAGACACAAGCAAAAACTTCAACATAAGACTGGAAACACTGATTGACCCTTCCAACAGACACATGACACTAGCAGACCCTGAAACTTACACTCTAAACAAGACAAAAATCACTGATCATCACAGGTTAAGTCATTTTACCCCACTTAGAGACATAAATCCAGTCCAAATGGAGCTAAAATACCCAATTTCTGAAACTCAAATAAATAGCACTGAATGTCCTCTGTGTTATCCTGTATTTACAAGCTTTATCAGATTGTTTAGGTAAAATATTGTACTTCTAAAGTCGCCATTATCTAGTAAATAAATGTCATTAACACAAACAGTTTCAGTTCTTCACTACTATTACCTGTGTAAAATAGGGCAGTAGCTCCTCACAGCTAGCATATTCCAAAGATAGTCTGTACAGAAAAGACTTCCAAAGATAGTCTGTACAGAAAAGAAACAGGAATTAGCTCTTCTCCCTGCTTTGTCCATGTGTTCAATGGTCATTATATAAATAATGTCCGTTTGTATTTGTCATCTGATTACCTCGGAGCTCAGAAAACACCTAAACATTCCCAAACAAATACATTCCCACTTTGGTTTCTGAAACTTTGATGACAACCAATATGGATGTCTTTTGAGATGTACATATGTCAATAATCACTATTTCCTTTTGTTCTCTTTTAGTTAGTCTCTGAGCTACAGCTCATCCACCCATCCCCCTTTCCTCCTCAGAGGCCTCTCCCCCTCAGCCCAACCAGAGGACTCTCCCCAACAGCGAGTCCAGCCCGAAGCTATGGCTACAAAGCCTCACCGGATCTGTTGGTTATGATGCCCCCAACAGCGGGACCCAAACCTGTGGGCCAAGTATCAGCCATCCCCCCTCTCAGAACTTTCAGGTTAGTTAATTTATTAGCAACGTTATACAAAAACTAATGGATTTGCATGAAAATTTGAGCAGAGGTGGGATTGACCCCTGATAATTTTGGATTTCATCATAATAGGGATCTGATCTACAATTATTTCCCTGTAATATTTAGAGATTGGGAACTTTTTCATATTTTGGTTTATAACTTTAAAAATGTTAATGGAGCACCTTGATCTCAATCCTGGGATTACTCCCAATCCAAAGAAGTAAAAACTTTTGATCTGAGTTAACTTCAAATAACTACTGCTTTCTTGCAAACAGAGACAGAGACAAGGAAATGCCACCAATTTGTAGCTGTACCCGTGACCACACCTAGGTAGTACCATGCTGCATCACTGCTGGTAGTGGATAAAAACGTATTGTTCTCTTCAGTTTTAATGGTTTGGTTTTTTTTTAAATTGCCATGTACCTGTGTGACTGGGCAGTACACCTGAATCTGTCTAGCTGAATTAACTCAGATGTTTCACTCCATATAATTAGTTCTCTCCTAAAATTAAAGCTCTTTCTTACTACACTTGAGGAGAGGTTTTTTTTTAAGGGGGTTGCTGTATGTTGGTACTGCCCACTTGAACAGGCAGCTGCGCTGAGAAAGATTTTGATTGTGAGTGGTGAAAATAATTTGGCTTTAGTCACATGGTAACGCTAAGCCCCCCAACACAGTTAATTTTAAAACAGCAATGAAAAGCCAAAACCATCTAAATCACTGCCAAGGGCACAATTATAATCAATGATCTTACACCTCCAACCTGAACAGTCTGCTTGAAGAACTGATTTATTGTTGTGATTTGAACCCTTTTCTAATGTAGTCTGGAGGTATTTCCTCTATTTTTACACAGTTTTTAAATTATCCTTTTCAAGGAACTGGTATAACATGATACCCAAGGGCAATACCTCTAAATTTACAGAACAATATCAGCTTTCCTTACTCATATCCGTATGCCTTAGAGCAGTGATTCTCAACTGGTGAATCGCGGGGAGCTGGTCAATAAATAAATAAATAATATTTAATGCGCATTTGATTTTAGACTTGTCTTTTATTTTGAAAAAAATACATATTTTCACAGGCATGTGTCAAAGACATGTAGCAGTCTGGCGCTTGAGCCATCAATTCATTTGTTTGACATAGACTTTAGTATTGTTTTGATGTTCGGAGTCAAGATGGCGAAGAGCAAATATGACCTGGAGAATTAAAAATGTTGATTTGAAACTCAAGTGACATTTAGAAACTAAACATCACGCATGCAAAGACAAGTTGGTGGAGTTTGTTCAAAACGACTCGAGCTGAAGGCATCACAGAAGCGTCTGACAGCGTCTTGCTCCAAACAAGAACAAACTCTTTGGGCATCTTACCACGTAGCTCACCGTAGTGCGAAGGCCAAGAAACCCCAAACAATAGCTTATTTTACCTGCCACCATTGACATGTTAAGAGAAGTGCTGGATCAATCAGCAGCGGACAAGCTGAAAACCATGTCCAATGATACCATAGCTCGGCGTATTGAAGACATATCTGGTAACATAGAACAATAGACCACAACTCGTGTCCAGGCAAGCCCTTACTATGCTTTACAGATTAACAGATATAGCTAGCCATGCCCTTTTACTGGTTTATGTGAAACATGTGGGACAGTGATTTGCAGGAGCAGTTTGTCTGCAGCAGAGAACTCCCTACCAATTCAAAGGCAGAGGACATTTTCAGCACCATGTACTTGTATTTGAGCTCAGTGGGCCTGAGCTGGATATACTGTGTGGGAATCACAACTGATGGAACTGCCATCATGACCAGGAAACGTTCAAGTTTGGTGAAGCAAATTCTGGAGAGGGCACATAATGCTATGTGGAACCCCTGGTTTTTGCACCAAGATGCACTGGTAGCTAAGAATATGGTGCACGTGCTTGATGAAGCTTTGCAAGATGTCATCAAAGTGATGCACCGCTTTAAATGAGTGTGGGCTGTTCTTCACATGTAAAGACTGAGCCTCGGAGCACATGCAGTTGTTGTATCACTTGGAAGTACGCTTGCTGTCATGGGCAAAGGTGTTGTCACGCTTTTACAAACTGAAAACGGAAATCGCCAACTCTCAGAGAATAACTCCCCGTATGCTGAACTGTTTGAATGAAATCTGGCTCACACAAGTTGCACATCTTGCTGATTTGTTTGAGCACCTCAACACATTAAATGTATCTATGCAAGGCAAAGGACACAATATTTTTGAGCAGTCAGACAAAACTGCTGAATTCAAGAAAAAGATCACAGTGCGGGTGAATCATTTATCCAAAGACAGACCAGTGCTTACCAGGAAGCAGCAGTTGGGCACGGCAGCCAAAAATAACGAAAAAAACTTTCAAGGTGCTTCTCACTAAATTTTTTGGGTTTGACGACTACGTCCCAGAGAGACACAGAAATAACGCTGATGCCTGGACACGCGAACCATTCAAGGTCAACATGAAAATCATGTTGCCAAGCAATTGAGAGCATCAGCTGCTGGAGCTGTCATGTGACCAGATGCTGAAAAAGAGATTTTGGAAGTCTGTCTATTGTCACCCCAGACTTTGAAACTCTGAACAAGAGTAAAGCACATGCCCAACTGTCTTATTGACTACCACAAAAAACAGGTTAGGTGAAAACATCTCTTTCTGTGGGACATTTTTTTTTTATCTTGTGCAGTTTTGATATTTATCTTATTCACTTTCATACATTCAGTTGTAGAACAGAATTATCATGCATCTTCATATTTATAAAGCAGCTGTTACTATTTTGCTATTATTGTCTTTCAATGGCAATAAATTAACTATAAAACTAATGGCTTAACATCAACAATTCAGGTCTGCTGTGCCATCACTTTACATTTAAGTATGACAGTATGTCACTGACTTCAATTCAGTTAATAAATAAATTCTATTTTAGGTCTTGCTGGGTCAAGTTGGTTTGGATAATACAGTATCATGTGTGCATGATTTACGGAAAAAAAAAAAATCAATAAATCCATAATATGTCATCTCATCTCTTTCTCTCTCTCTCATTTTTTTTTGATAATCATAATATCCCAGGATCACCTTTAGGGAATTCCTTTAAATTTGCCAATATAACTGGCATGTAGACCTAGACTCAAAGATGTTCTGGTTAGATTGTGTGGTTAAACTGTGCTGATTGTATACAGTAGCTCATCAGTGCTGCCTGTTTCAGGACATGTGTGAATAATCCAAGTTTTAGAAGTTGGAACGTCTTGGCAACAACATGCATATTTGAAGCATTACTTCTAGTTCAGCATCTTAGCTTAGTTTTTGACATTTTGTTATAAAATTTTACCAAAATTGTACGCCAATATCTCTTAAGTCAGTATTGATGTATCATCCTAAGGTTGAGCTAGAATCTCTTGTTTTTCTTTCCCTCTCCTCCAGACCTCTGCCACGAAAATGACTTTCTCCTGGCCCCTCCACCCTCTAAGGAGAGAGCAGCTGACAGCTTATTTGCACTAAAGAGACTTCGGCTGGTCGACCATAGAGCTGTCGCACCTATCAGAGGAGGAAAAACACAAAGTTCAAACCAGAGACACAAAAGAACAAACAGGACTTGTACTAGTTCAAATTTCAAACAAAACCTTTCCAACCTCTCCCTTCAGTTTCTCCCTTCAGTTCCTAGCACGCTAATATTACCCATGACGACAAGGTTTTGCACAGAGGCCTTGAAGACTGAGACATGTTGCTGGGGTGAAGTCACATTTGCCAAATCATTTTTTTTACAATTATTGTTTTTGCTTATTATTTTTTAATGCTGTCAGTGTAAAAAAAAACAAAAACAAAAAAAAAACATTGAACAAATTTGAACAAACATTCAATTTCTAATGACTGTTGTTATGTTTACAGTTTGGTTTATTTCACGTTTTATGATTTGTGTTATGTGCCAAAGAGGTCTCTTCATAACTGGGGTGTGTCTGGAATGCTTGGAAATCTTCCCATGTCACATTAAGTTTACCACAAGTAGACTTCACCATCTTTTTAGGTTTTCTAATTTATTGTATTGTTTGAGGAATGCCTAAAACACAAACGTGGCGATACCTGTCAATAGGAAGCAGAACCAATCACACGGCAGCTTCTTGTCAACACTGTTTACATTGTGGATGGATGGATGTGATGGATGCCTGGGCTTGCAGAACACACCCCGGTCACTCATGTTGATTTGAATGTCTTTTGCTCAGTATTATTATTTTTGAATTGTTATATAAAATATTTTTACAAAACAAATCAGTTTTTTCATTGTGTCCTTTCTTTAATTCCAAATGGGAATCTATTAATTAATTCTATATGTGAAGAAAATCTATACTTAATGAGTTGTAAAATTTTATCTCTCAAGCCCAGAGAAGTCAAATTAATCTTTTACTATCAAATTACATATCATGAGTAAGTAGTATTACTCAGCCTGTGAAAATATTTGTAAAATTTCTTCTGTTATTCTAGAAAGAGAAAACAGCCTTGATGATGTCATAGTGATGTCATCAAATGTTGTGGGTGTGGAGTTTGAAAGAATGCAGATTCTTATAAAAAATCTATTTAATGCATGGAAAATGTAAGATCCAGTGTTTTGGGAGCTTTATATGGTGGACTTGGATATCAGTCTTTGCTGCTGATTTTGACAACTTTTTCTGTTTTAATGCGTCACGACTTCATTTGCTGAAATGACATTGTAAGACATTTCAGAATTTGAGAGTTTTTTGTGCAAAGGAAAATGAATCTGTGCAATTGACAGTTGGTTCATTATAACAATTCTCTGTTTCCTGACAAGTTTGTGTGATACAACATACACACATACTTACATAGTAGACATATTGCTGTTGGGTGTACTGAAACCCCATTCATCAGTGATGTCATTGTCTACTATACTATCAAGCAAATCTGTACCTCACTGAAGCAATGTGAGAATTTAAACCACTGGATGGGCCAGCAAAGGTTTCTCTTAGCTGCAGGCAGGATGTAAAAAGACTTATTAATTTTTATGCACTTAAAAGCAAGAGCATCTATTGTCCTAATTCAATTAGCAAAAAAGGGCACATCCTTACTGCAAGTGTTGAATATATTCAGATATTGGCGACTGCAGTGTCCATAGAGGGACTTTTAGTTTTAAGACCCTTCCAACAATGTGCTTATATTTGATTCATTAAAAAACATTAAACATTTTGCTTAAGTAAGCAAAGTTGTAAGAATCCCAGTTTTGTAATTTCCCGGAAAAAACGGTGATCTACAAATGCCTTGTGTTTCCCACTTTTATAATGCAGCATAAGGGTTTAGTTAGGAACAGTCATGGACAAAAAGAGAATATAAAACTAGACATCACTAAACAAGATCGCAGCGATGATAGAGGAGACTGAAACTAGGCCAAGTATTATTCAGTGAGAAAAAGAACAAACACATAGCTCAGGAGTGTGTCAGCGATCCAGGCTGGGTGGAAGGACACAACTGTGACTGATATCAAAAAGAAACTTCTGTAAATTGCTTGCACCTTTCATTAATAATGTGTATTCATAAAGTTCATGCAAAGTTCACTGCAGGATTGGACATATAAGCCATAATACCCCTACAATACCTTTACAGTTAAGATCTTTTCTGTGTCAAAGTAAGGTTTTATAAGGACTTACTTATATATAGCTTTCTGTTTAAGTCTTAAAATTAATGTTTCTATTTTATTATGTGATTATGTTGTTTACGTAACACTTTGCTGAATATGGCTTATCATAGTTGCTGAAACATTTTCCATCTTTGTTTCTTGCTCATATCTAGTTAACTTCACCACTTTTAGTTCTACAGTTCTGCTTTTTTTGTTATTTATTTTTCATTTTTAATTTTTTACAAATACAACAACATGCATGAGACTGCCAACAACGTTGTTATATGAGTATTGTGCTCAAACCAGCAACTAATCAGACCAGAACTCTCCTAAAGAAAATAAAAACACAAACAACTTCAGTTGCATGAGAAGAACAAAATTAAATGAAATTAATTGAACTATGGTCCTTGAGGCAGAGAATGATGAGAGGAGAGAGAGTGGATCACAAGACACACAACTACAGTTTAAATTTTTAAATAATCAAGACATGTACATTGAATATAAATAGCCTGCCACAGTGAATGCATTTAGAATAGAACAGAATAAATTCTGGTGGTGGATTTTACAGATCACCCTATAGAGCTCCAGTCTAATGTTCTTAATCCCTAGTAATGCCCTGAGTGCAAACTATTTTTAAGCATTCCTGGGGTTCCTCAGCATTATTTTCCACTATATTCCAATTGAAAAATATATGATTTTTTTTGGTCACAGGTTACACTTTCTGTAAAAAAATATTTTCAAAGCAATATTCTTATCTGATGGGAGACCCTGGAAGGAAATCCTTTTAAATGGGTATATGTAGTCTAATTTGTGGAGTCTGGGGGTCTTTGATTTGCAAAGGTTTTGGAACCACTAATATATATAAGAGGAGAAATAGATGATAGAGATAACACAACAAACTGGCAACCATGACCGTAACAAAAGTACTTAAATACTCAAAGAACTGTAAGCTAATGGAACATGGGACAAACAATGTAATTAAGACAGAAAAAATTATTTCAGGTATACTTTTACTTTATTAAGGTATAGTTTATAGTTTTTAGTTTGGCTCATGTCCTGTCCAGTAAAAATAAGAGTGGGATTACCGCAGCATGCCAC
The DNA here is from genome assembly GCA_001698575.1 of Mola mola. Taxonomy (NCBI): domain Eukaryota; kingdom Metazoa; phylum Chordata; class Actinopteri; order Tetraodontiformes; family Molidae; genus Mola; species Mola mola. The sequence goes on along the minus strand of KV751349.1, from coordinate 481,778 downwards.
TAAAGGGAGATTAAAACATTTTGGCTTGATTTTTGGCCAGTGCTTTTGATGTCCATCTTCAGATGCCCCCACTGATCCAGCCAAGTAATGCAGTATTTTTGTAAAATGCCAACTTGTTTCTATGGGTTGCTCTTCATGAGTTTTTTTACTTTTTTTTTTTTTCAAATCCCCTCAGCACAAATCTAATGATATGGTATGGCAGTTGCTTGTTATATTTAGTAATGAGGCCAATTACATTTCTTTGTTCAAATTCAGTTTTTACTGGTCAGAATTAAAGCTACAGATATCTCAAATGCCATTTTGACCTGTCAGGATTGCTGCACATGATGTGGTTTATAGGAAGCGTCCCACTGGATCCTGGTCTAAATGTACTGGAGGAAAATGGGAGAATAGCATCATTGTTAGCAGGAGAAATGGTGGTTGCTATTGTGGGTAAAATAAAATTACAGTGCTTTCTTCAGGTTGTTCTGCCATGCTTAATGATAGTTTGAGCATGCATGTATGGAAAACCGTTTTAACATTTAAAAACTAATCTGCATATGTATTACAGATATCCATAATTCAATTCTTCCTCTTCAATAACAAACATTTCAGATATCCCCAACTGCATTCTTCCTAGGGGAAATTACATCACCTTCCCCATTCATGTGTATGGGTTTCTCAATACGGATATCTCTAATTCAGTTTTAGATATCTGCAATGTCAATTGTGGACATCTGAAATTAAATTAAGACTATCATTAATTCGATTCATTCTGTAATTATGTGAGAAATGACGGAAAGTAGGAGGAGGTACTTGTTATAGTATGGAGAGCTGTTTATTTGGACTAGCTATTCAGTGATAAAACGGCTTGCCATATGCGTGCCAGCTCAAACTATCCTTAAGTATGACAGAGTATCCTGAATAAGCAGCCAGAATTTTATTTCCGCCACAACAGAAACCACCATTCTTCTTTGCTAACAAAGATGTTATAGTCCTGTTTTCCTCCAGTACAGTAGACGGGTATTCAATGGGAAGCCTCTGTTCAACAATGTCAGTGCAGCAATCCTGACGGGTCAAAATGACATTTGAGATATCTGTAACTTAAATTTTGACTTGTAAAAACTGAATTAGAGATATCTGCAATTGTCATTTTGGATATGTGGTGGGTCAGTTGACGGTTTTAGTGACATCATTGCAGATATTTTTAACTGAAATTTTGGCTAGGCAAAATAACTTTACAGATATCTGTAGATATCTCTAACTTTCATTATGACTAGTCCAATCTTAATTACGACGAATGAAAATGACATTGTTAATATTTGTAATGTCAGTTCCAGATAGTCAGATTTAGCCATTAAATGTTAAAATGGCTTGCCTTACCAGCTGCTGTCACAAAAGACCAGACCTGCTCATTACAATAAGGTGAGATGAACTCTTTACTTAATCTAAATTCTGCTACTTTAAAAAGCGGCAGCTAAATGTTTCGTATATTGCAGCTACTTTGCTCTTCAGTTCAGTGTGTATTTGGCCAAAATGCAATTTTTATTTCCGAGTTCTTTGAGCGACTGCTTCCATTGTCATCCTGACAAATGTTCAGTTTGTTGTTTTCGTGAATTTGAACAGAGTTCAGCTGGAGTTTCACCTTATTCTAAAAGTAACGCAGCAAAGCTAAGCTAAGTGTGTAGCAGTACAGGTAACATCATGACCTAGCTCTTTTTTCTAAAATTCATCAATGGCAGTCTCCAAAAAGTGAATTTTAACAGCCCAGGTCTTCAACATAGAGAGCCAAAGGAACCAATCCTAATGGCTTGCGGGGGTGAGGCTTAACACAGTAATAGTTGCACCTCTGTCCTCCAATATGGAGATGCTGATTCTCAAAATGACCACAGGCCTTTGCCAACACCAACTACTACGTTTTATCAAGAAGAATATATTCAACCTTCTGTATATGCCCCAGTTTCCAAAAAAATTGAGATGCTGTATAAAATTTAAAAAGAATCAGAATTTGATTGGAACTGCATATTTAATTCAAAATACCACAAAGACAGTATATTAAATATTGAAAGAGAGAACTTGTATTGTTTTTCTAAAATAAGACGTTCATTTTGAATTTGATACAAGCAAA
>KV751349.1:459965-479641 GCA_001698575.1 Mola mola | reverse complement strand
AGCTGGAAAGGTATACAAAAATGTTGTAATACTAACAGAAAACACCTGGTGGAATATCACACAATAAACAAGTTTAACTGGAAACAGGAAACATAATTGACTATAAAAGAGCATCCTAAAGAGTCTTTTAGAAAAAAAAAATGGGGAGGCTTTCACCACTCTGTGATGTATAACGTTTCTCAACATAAAATTACAATGAATTTGGGGATATCAGTGTTTACCATTTTTACTGCCAAAAGATTCAGAGAACGTGAAGAGAATTTTCAGTTTAATTTGAGGTTTCAATGTTTTGCAAATCATCATTGACACAGTGTCTTAATTTCCTTTAAATTAAGGTCTTTTATCAGCTAAAACAGAAGCAATATTTTAAAGAAGTTTCATTGGAGGGATATCAATTCAATACAGCTGCTTTTCCAAGAACATATCTACCTTTATCATCTTGGATCAGCTCTTCATTGTAGTAGTAAAACTGATATACAGTGCCTTGCATATGTATTCACCCCCCTTGAACTTTTTGACATTTTGTCACTTTGCAATCACCAATATAATTTATTTTATTTGAGTTTTATGTAATAGACCAACACAAAATAATGCATAATTTTGAAGTCTGGTGGTGGTGTTGGTATTATATGGTTTTGAAAATTATTTACAAATAAAAATCTGAAAAGTGAAGTGTACTGTGAAACCTTTAAGTAAAATCTAGTGCAACCAATTGCCTTCAGAAGTCACATGATTAGTAAATAGAGTCCATCTGTGTGCAATTTAATCTCAGTATAAATACATCTGTTCTGTGAAAGCCTCAGAGGTTTATACACGTTTGTTAGAGTACGTTACCATACAAATACCGAACAGGACCGAACAAACATCATGAGGATCAAGGAGCTCACCTTACAGGACAGGACAGTATAAAGGTTAGGTTAGGTTATAAAACAATATCCCAAGCTTTGGACATCTCACAGAGCACTATTAAATCCGTCATTCAAAAATGGAAAGAGTATGGCACAACCGCAGACCTACCAAGACAAAGGCCTCCATCTAAACTGACAGGCTGGGCAAGGAGAGCATTAATCAGAGAAGCAAACAAGAGGCCCATGGTAACTTTGGAAGAGCTGCAAGATCCACAGCTCAGGTGGGAGAATCTGCCCACACAACAACTATTATTCGTGCTCTCAACAAATCTGGCCTTTGTGGAAGAGTGGCAGGAAGAAAGCCATTGTTGAAAGAAAGCCAAAAAAAAGTCTCATTTGCAGTTTGCCACAAGCTATGTGGGACACACAGCAATCGTGTGAATGTCCTGTATTTTTATATAGCGTCAATGTTAAATACTCAAGGCACATTTACACTACAGGCTTTTCATTCACGCATTCACACTCACATTCATACACTGGTTGCAGTGATTACCATTCGCACATTCATACACTGAGCTGCATCAGGAGCAATTTGGGGTTCAATGTCTTGCTCAAGGATGCTTCAACATGTTAACAGCAGGGTCGGATTAAACTAGGAGCCTTCCGATCACTGGACAACTGCTCTACCATATCTGAGCCACAGCCGCCCAAACGTGTGAGAAGGTGTTCTGGTCAGATGAGACCAAAATTAAACCTTTTTGGCCTTAATGCAAAACGCTACATGTGGTGGACACCTAACACTGCACATCACCCTGACCACACCATCCACAGGACGAAGCATGGTGGTAGCAGCATCATGAGGTGGGGACATGTTGAGATGGTTTTCTTCAGCAGGGACAAAAAAACTGTTCAGAGTCAATGGGAAGATGGAGATCAAATACAGGGCTATCCTCGAAGAAAACCTGTTACAGTCTGCAGAAGACTTGTGACTAGGGTGGAGGTTTACCCTCCAGCAGAACAATGACCCTAAACATACATCCAGGGTTACAGTAGAATTGTTTAGATCGAGGCATATTAATGTGTTTGAATGGCCCAGTCACAGCCCAGAACTAAATCCATTTGAGAATCTATGGCAAGATTTAAAAATGGCTTTTCATAGATGGTCCATCCAATCTCACTGAGCTTGATCTATTTTGCAAAGACATTCTATGAAGAAGGATGTCTACCACTCTTCATTTTTTTACAGGAGACCCCTTGGTGGCTTTTGCAGTTACCTTTGTTTATTTATTAAACAATCCTTTGTACATTAAGTTAGTGGTGTGAATTATCTGTAAACTATTTCAAGTTATCCTTCCAGTGTTAGCTGCCGTGTATTGAATTTATTTCAATTAATGCAACTTATCTAAATCATTTTTGCAAAGTGATTCTCAAGCAGTAACAGTGTTCGATATTTAATTTCTGTTTGTGTCACACTATCAGCTACAGTATACAAGTCTCTACTGATAGACTATTCTTGTCATATTAACAGTAACTCTGTTTTAGTTCTTAAAACAGAAAACGACCCTGTCTCAGCTCTAACACAAACTTCCCTGTGCAGACTGAAATTCATCAGCTGTTTAATGCGAGCAAATGAGAGTGATCTCATGAGAGATGATTGCATATGCTCTCATGAAGAAAAATTCTATTTTTGTTCACTTGAACCCCTGTCTGCCACTTGACATTCTGATCTCCCTGTCATTTGTTCAGTTTCAATAAGTTTGCCCTTGTTCAGACTCAGAGTGAGGGGAAGATGAATGTGTTAGTAATCATGTACAGAGTGCATATACTCAAGTGTTGGAGGAAAATCAAGTGGCAGCTACATCATCGAGACCTAATAAACATTCTTGCTAAAGAAAAATTAATTTTTCTTCCAAAGGGGAGGTAATTTGGTAAAAATATTTCGAGCATTTGAGCAAAGATTATATTGTTGATATTCATTTGCAATGTGTTGCCTTCATGCCAGTATCAAAGTTAAAGTTAACTCTCTGTTAAGCAAGTTTGTAGTTTCTACTGATGATGTGTTGTTGGAATAGTAATCCTACTCAGTATGAGAGGAACCACAGGTTCAGACATTTGGTGTATGTGCTTGGCCGAGGAGTCAATGGGGCCAAGCTACCATTTGTAGGATTATGATTTAACCCCTCTAAATCATAATCCCGCCTAGAAGTACTTCCATTCCTTTCCTTTACCTCTATGAGATATTACCATGGTATGTCTATGTTTTCCCCCAGAACATTATGGTAAATGTCAGTTGACTTGTCCAAACCACTACTAATCTGTTTCTCTCATTTCATACAACAGCATTTTTAGCCACATTATCGACCTAGTTGGTGAATATAGTGGAGCATTTAGCTGCTACAGACCCAGAACTTTCCTAGGAGTGTCAGGGTCCGGTAGTGTTAAGTGTCTGTCTAGGGTCTTTCTGTTATTCCTGTTTTATTTTGAAGTTTTGTTTTGTTCTCCCTTAGGTGTGTGTGATTGCCCCTCCTCACTAATGTGTTTCACCTGTGTCTAATTGTCTACCCCTTTCTTGTGTATTTAAACCCTGTGTCCGTTTCCTCCTGGGCCAGATTGTCTTGTCTTCTCAGTGAGCAGTCCAGCGTCAATTTCTTGTGAGGTCCTCGTGTTTTAATCTTGTTTTATGCCTTCACTACTGAGTTTGCCCTTCCCCTTAAACTGTACCTTTTCTTATTAGTTAGAACTCCTGGTGTCGACCCATTTTCAGATAAAACGGTTTTGATTAAGAACCTCCCTTCGAGTCTCTGCATTTTTGAATCCTCTTGAGCCTGTACCTGATAGTACAATCTGGCCCAGAATGGATTCAGCAAAGTCTGAATCACTCAAGAAGTACAAGCCTTCACTGGCAAGAGGAGCAACTGGAGTTGGTTCGCCAGGAAATGTTAGAAGCAGCTAAACGCAATGAATCGGAATGCGCAACATTTTCGGCTAAATTAAGTTTCATTATTGATCATCTGCAGATCTCAGAGCAACCGTCTGCTTCACCAATAGCTCCTAAGGGTTCAGAAGCTGCAGCTGAGTTTCCTGTTTCTCCCATCAGTTCTGCAGTACCGTTTTTCTGGTGAGTCTGGGGTTTGCCGTCCCTTTATTTCCCAATGCAAGCTACACTTCAAGTTAAACGCTTCCAACTTTTCTTCAGATTGAGCTAAAATCGCATTTATAATCTCCTTTCCAACTGGTTTAGCCAGATATTGGGCTAGCAGCCATTTTATATTCCTTGCCGGAATTTCTTGAAATATTTACAAAAATATTCCAGTTGATATCCCCGGGCAGAGAAGCAGCCAAAGCATTGGTATCTTTGAGGCAAGGCAAGCGATTACGCTGTTGAATTTCGCACAGAAGCAGCTGACAGCGGTTGGAATCAACTTGTGCTAACAGATGCTTTCCTGAATGACTTGTCAGAGACTCTAAAGGACCATTTGGCTCCACCTGATCTACCAGCGGATCTTGATGCATTGATTAATTTGACCTCGAAGATAGATAAGAGATGCTCCAGTAAGATTCTGCTTCCCTAGTCTTCCAAGCATTAGTAGACCCCGGAGCCGACAAAAATTTGATGAGCTTCCAAATTGCCAAGACACTTCTGTTGTCCCGGATAAAGCTTCTTCAACCTCTTTCTACATGAGCCCTTCATTGAAGATTAATGTGTAAGGTTACAGCACCAAATGTCCCCTGTAATGTTCATTTTTGACGACGGTCATCAAGAAGATATAACTTTCTTTTTTACGAATCTGTCCATCACCCACTTATCCTAGGCCTCCCATGGTTGCTAAAACATAACCCCCGTATAAATTGGTCCACGGGAAGAGTTTTAGAGTGGGAAAAGGACGTCCCATCAGCGGTTGCTATGGTCCGTTGCTGTTGCCGGATGTGGTCCAGAGCCAGGTCGACTCTCATCAAGTTATCGGTAGCCTAGGAGGAGACAGCCTGCAACTGTCTACCGTCCTGGTCAGAAGGGTTGGCTCTCAACCCAAGATTTGCCGTTTCAAACCGATTCAGGTAAGTTAACCCCGAGACTTATTGAATCTGTTCCTGTGTCAAGAGTTATTAATCCTTCTGTTGTGAGGCTCAAATTTCCTAGGTCATCCCGAGTCCACCCCTCATTCTACGTGAGCAAGGTGAAGCCGGTTAAAAAGAGCACCCTTGTTCCAACCTCTAAACCACCTCCTCCTCCATGTATCATCGATGGTGAACCAGTTTCCGTTATCTGATGCCATCGTTGAATATTACTAAATTATTTCTCAGTTTTATATGATTGTAATGTGAGTATCTGTAGGTTTTGGTTGGGTATTTGAAAAAAGCAATCAAGAAAGTGGGCTCGGGAAATTTGTAATCGAGTGGAAATATTCTGCATAATTGACATTCAAAGTGCAGCTTTGAGATGGATAGAACAGAATAGAACAGTATCTGAAGTATCTGAAGACTATCAAAAAGCACAAAGACGGTGGAATTTTGTTGAAATGCTTTGAAACTTTCAGAGTTCTGTGTTCCTGGTACTTATTCTAAATGCATTTTAGTTAGGTTTTGTTGCAGTATAAAAGCATTGGGCTTACAACTGAGAAAACCAGATATATTGACTCTCTTTTCCTACTTTTGAAACTCACCCACCACAGTGCACATAATGTTATACAAGGTTAAAGTAGCCTGTAGTCTTTAAGTTTCTTTTGAAAGCAAGTGGATTTCTTATAGTTTCTTGAAGACGTTTCACCTCTCATCCAAGAAGCTTTTTCAGTGCTTAATTTTTGGTAGGGAGTCCCGAGTATTTAACCTTGTGGAGGATCCTTCTTACTCAGGGTAGTGGGCAAAGGGTACAAAGCCCCGCCCCCAGTCTGTGTCACCCAGATCCACCCACCATCAGATGGGTAATCACTCCCCCCGGAAATCATGTGAGTCGCTGGTTTCACATGAGCCAAGGTGTGAACTGTGGTTAAGTTTCCTGGGGCGGGATTTCAAAACTGCATTGTATGTGGCAGACAGTTGATGTCTGAGGCCACCTCTTCTGTTAAGTGATGGTTGTTCCAGCTTGACATAGATGGCCTCCTTTACTCCTCTCTCAAACCATCTATCCTCCCTGTCTAGCACATGCACATTCTCATCCTCAAAGGAGTGTTTCTTCTCCTTTAAGTGTAAGTGGACTGCTGAGTCCTGGCCGAAGGAGCTGGCTCTCTGGTGTTGAGCCATGCGTTTGTGGAGGGGTTGTTTGGTCTCCCCGATATACATAACATCCCAGTTCACTTGAGACCCCGCAACACTCTGAGACAGAAACTGGTTCACCCCAAGGACAAAACTCCCAGACACAAACTTAACAATGTTGTTTATGCAGTCCAGTGCAGTGAGGAGTGCACAGACTTTTGTATCGGGGAGACCAAACAACCTCTCCACAAACAAACTACCATGACCTGGATGACTGAGAATCTTCACAGACAATGTAGCCTGTACTGTGTAGCCCTATGGAAAATTAGGCCTAGATATTAAAAGTTCCTTGATTCATAAATAGGAATTAGAAGTTCATTGACTCATAAATTGGAATTAATAAATAGTATAAATACAATAAATAGAATTTAAAAGGTTAAAAAGTATGCAGAGGTTTGATGTTGCATATTGTACAATAGCCATTGGATTTCATGGTTAAGGAGTTCAATGTTCAGGCGGTCTACCATCCTGCGTAGCTTAGCTCTAAAGTGAGATAGTTCTGGATTACGTTTGGACTGTGTGTCCGGAGAGCTCGCCAAGTCTGCGTAAACCAGAGGAGACAGTAACATGAGATTCCTGCGATTCCAACCAACTAAACACTCTCCGGAGAGGAGCTTTGCGCGCGCTGCCTGTTCCAGGAACTGTGAGTGTTTTTTGTCTTCTAGCTCATTTAGAGTGAAGGAGCCGCCATTTTGGTGCGCTACACCGCTCACAAGTTACGCGCCAGGCTTGCAACAACCACTGGACTTGGGGTATTAATTTTTAGTTATACGGCCGGCTATAGGGTATTTCATTTCATTGAGGCTTAGATCCCTGTGTTTGTATTTTTTGATAGGCTATGTGAATGTGCACTTGCAAGCTATGTTAAGATGGAAAGAAAACTGAATTGCACTTATAATTTACAAAAGGAATTTTCTGATTGTGTACATAAGTAAATAGTTCATTTAATTTACAAAGATTTCATTGCCTGTGAATTGCTATTTGCATTTAGCTTGAGAAGAGCTGTAGTTTTTCCTTAAAGAGTAAGCCTTGTAGTCACCTACCCTATAAGTTAAAACACTTAAAGTTAAGTTTAAAGCTAATCCTTCAAAAGTGAGTAATTGCATATTAGTCATTAGTCAACAGCCTTGCTACATAGTAATTATTACACACAGTTAAAAGACAAACTAAACCCACACTAATAGTTAAAGATAACACTTTATTTAAAGAACTCAGGTTAGCTACCCCTATTAATTGCCCAGACAGCAAAGGGGTGCTACAACTGTAGATGTGAAGAAGGCTACAGAGGTGTGGTAAGGTCAGATCCAACTCCAAACCCATATACAGTACATAGAGTTCAGACCCGACAAGTTCTGACTCAAGCCATTTATCAGACTTCAAAGTACTCCCTTTGAGGCTTAATAGAACTTTTTTTCACATACAGTATGCAGAAGTAGTCCCTGACACCTGCAAACACTCCCCAGAGTTCCTTATTAGATATAACCAGAATTATGACATTTACAAGGACTTCTTCTCTAGAAACCAATTGTTCTGTTTACAAGGATTAATCTCCAAATCTGAGTATGATGGTATGTCATATCTGCCCGTCCCTAGCCAGTGAAAAGCCGGTGACACCTGGATTTTGCTGATTGTGCTTGCTACAATCTTAGGTCATTTCACCTCTGGACTGGGACCTAGAAGTATGTCAATGTACACCTCGTTGTAGGTGTTTCCTATGGGATATTAATTTTGCTGGATGGTTACACCTCATTAATGGGGTTTATTGATTTTTTTTTGATTGGTCACTGCAGTTATTTCATTTGGAAACTGCTTTTAATACGCTGATTAATATTACTCTAGATACAATACATATATCCTGTAAAGAGTAACAGTATTTCTAACTGCTTGAGTAAAAGCTGCCTCCATTACTCTTTCTTTTTGTATTTTATTACAAGTCAGTTTTTCATTTTTGACAGTGATTAATTTGTTTTTCATAATTGGGGGTGTTAGTATCAGCTGTAGTGCAGAGTATCATTCAGAAATGTTCGACATCTACAAAATACTTATACCTTTGATTTGATCTCAGTTCCTAAATGATACTTTTTCAATACTACAATTAATGTAGAAAATCTATTTCAAAAAAATTACATATAATGGTAAACACACATTACCCATTATGTTTTTATTTTTTCAGTTCGTTGACATTTTTTACAAACTTACAGTTTCATGGCACAAAAATATAGTTAGTTTCATGTTTATTAAATTGGACATTTTTCCACTTACATTTAGAATCTGTAATACAATGGGTTTATTGCTATCATCTCAAAAGCAGGGAAGGTCTCTACTAACTACCTGAGATGATGGCAAGCCATCATGCCTTCATAAATCTGATTGCCAAGCATTTATGAGTTGAGCCCTCTGAGTTTTCTGTGGGTTGTCAGGTGGGAACCCCCTTTCACCGATGTTTCATTGATTTGAGCCCACAACACCTCTGGGGGGCTTGATAGCAAACCCCTGCATCCTGGAGAAGCCCCCTCAGTCACTTATGCTCCACACTCAGTCTGCTCTATGATGACTCCCCTCTATTAAGTGGGTTATTCCAGCACTTGCTGCGTTTTACCTACAGCCACCTGGGTGCCGTCTCTGTCTGCCTAGTAATGTTGGCTAAAATCCTTCTTCTGATGAAACCCCTAATTCAGAGTCTGGACAGAGTTCTTCAAAGTGACTGTCAAGGAAATCCTCAACAGCCTACCTTATCAGGAACCAATTTACCAGTGTAAAATAGTTGCAAGTCAATACAGTATATAAGGCTCACTGCTGCTACATCTTTCACCAGTTCTTCTTCACAATAAACATGCTTGCTTTTTGCCTTCTTTATCACTAATCAGGTGTTTTAAATTTATTTTATTTCAGGTATGGCCTGGGTTGTCTTGAACAGTATAAAAAGAACCTCCACAAGTTTTTCGGTCAGATTAGAAGCATTGTTTGCCATGACTGTCTCATCCTTTGAGATTCTTGGTCCCTGAAGTGAGTATTTCTCAACTATGTGCCAGCAGGTTGTCATTCCAGCCAAATACTGCACCAGCTGATTTCACTTATCAACACCTGCATCCAGAGAGCAAATGAGCATTGTGGAATTAAACATGCTGCAAAGATGAAGCATATAATAAATTGGCATCCTGACAGATTTTTACTGCTGTGAGACACTTGTATCACAGGACCACTGATTTTGAGTGTTTTCTAGACATTGGCTTCCATGGAATAAATCCAGTTTTGGCTTGCTGAATGACATGTTTTAACCTTTTGATACATCATTACAAATTACACACATTGTTAAAACTGCCTTATTACTTGAAAGCAAAGTTTAGCTCAAAATGTCCCACCCACCTTCATCTTGCTGGCTATCATGTTTGAAGTGCCTATCACATTAACAGTGGGAAGGGTTTTAAAAATTTAGACACAATTGATATATTTAACTGATTATTCAGATTCAAATTGGCATCAGTATTACTATGCAATGGCACAGAGCTAAATGAAATTTAGTTCAGTTATTTCCCTTACCCCTTGAATATCTATGAGACGTTTCTATTCCTTTGTTGTCCAATTATTGATAATTGGATGATAGAATTTTAGGAATTAGGAAAGGCATACACTTGTCTATAAGCTCTCACTGCTGACCAAACCAAACCATAATGTCGAAGGAACTTGGAAGAAAATTGAGTTTTTAAAAAACACACCAACGGCTGTAAGTTCAAATGTGTGTGAATTTTTGAATGTTTCTATATTTATGTATGACAATATCTTACACACTGCAACTTTTTTAAGCTCCTAAATATATGTGTGGCTTGAATTAAAAATGCTTACCCTTAAAGTGATGATGATGATCATCATCAGGCTTGTATTGTTTTAATTGCAGTATAGTGGTCGTGACCAGGCAGTAGGTGTCAGAAACCACTGTATTTCTAGTGCTGGTCCCAAGCCCAGATAAATGGTGAGGGTTGCATCAGTCAGGACATCTGGCGTAAACTGAGCCACATCAAACATGCAAATCACGAAAACGAATTTCATACCGGAACAGTCGGGGCCTGGGTTACCATGACCGCCATCGGTGCTGTTGATAAGACAGGTTACTGGGGGAAATTGGGCTACTATTAGTTGAAAACAAAGGAAAATGTGTTAGGAGACAGAGAGAGCAGAGGAAAGCCAACAGTGTAGGATTGAGAGTTAGAACTCTAAATGTTTGCACGATGCTAGGCAAAGGTAGAGAACTGGCTGACATGATGCAGAGAAGAAAAATGTTTTTTGTGGGCAAGAGACCAGGTGAAAGGACTAGAATAATTGGACTAGGGATCAAGCTGTACTATCTATATGGTGTGGATAGGAATAGTGTTAAGCTGGAAATTGAAGGTGTTATGATGAATGTTGTCTCTGGTTATGCCCCATAGTTGGCTGTGGGATGGCAGAAAAACAGAAATTCTGGAGTGAGCTCAATGAAGTGGTATAAAGTATTCCCAGGGAGGAGATTGTGGTAATTGGAGCAGAAGCTGAAAAAGGAAGACTGCTGTGAGAATTTCAGGGAGAGATTGAGACAGGCTGTGGGTGGATGTGAAAAACTGCCAGATGACTGGGTAACTACAGCAACAGTGACAAGGGAGACAGGTACAAGGTGATGCAATGTAAGACTAAGAGGGAGGTGACAAAGTCTAAACAGAAAGCGTAGGATGAGCAGTATGAGAAGTTAGACACTAAGGACGGAGAAAAGGATCTGTATCGACTGGCGAGACAGAGGGATCAAGCTGGGAAGAGTGTGCAGCAGGTTAGGGTGATTAAAGGACAGGGATGGAAATGTACTTACAAATGAGAGTGTGCTGAGAAGATGGAAGGAGTACTTTGAGGAGCTGATAAATTAAGAAAATGAGAGGGAAAGAAGCATTGAGGAGGTGGAAACGGAAACAGGAAGTTAGAAAGATAAGTAAAGAAGTTAGAGAGTCTTTGAAGAGAATAAAGAATGGAAAGGCACTTGGTACTGATGACATTACCCGTAGAGGTATGGAAGTGTCTAGGAGATAAGTCAGTTTAGTTTTCGATGAAGCAGTTCAACGTTTTTTGATACAAAATTTTTACTTATTACAGGTAAAATTCAGAAACAACTATCCTCAACTTGCAAGGACCTTTCTCTGAACACAGAGATCTTGAAGTAAGCTACAGCATCAGTTACCTAAACAGTTGTACACCGATTGACCTTGAGCAACTAATCTCAACAATTATTTCTTCTAGACCCCTTCCATCCATCCATCCTTTTTCTACCACTTATCCTGTTAGGGGTTGATGGGGGGGGCTGGAGCCTATCTCAGCATCTTTGGGCAAAGGCAGGGGACACCCTGGACAAGTCGCCAGTTCATCGCAGGGCTGACATATAGAGACAAACAACCATCCACAGTCACATTCACACCTACGGGCAATTTAGAGTGACCAATTAACTTAACCCCCAGTTTGCATGTTTTTGGACTGTGGGAGGAAGCCGGAGTACCCGGAGAGAACCCACGCAGGCACAGGGAGAACATGCAAACTCCATACAGAAACGACCTGACCTGGAATCGAACCCAGGACCTTCTTGCTGTGAGGCGACAGTGCTAACCACATTCTTACTAAACTACTTAAAGACACACTACCCCTATTTAGTACTTTTCTTTTGGATATGATGAATTCATCATTGATAACAGGTTATGTACCACAGCCCTTCAAATTAAATGTAATCAAGTCTCTTCTAAAAAAGACAACAATTGATCCTGAGGTACAGACCAATACCTTGTGACGAACCAGGTCAGGAGGATCCAAAATGCAGAGTCCACAGGGAGTGTTCTAATTCAATAGCCGTTTTATTCATAATAGTCAAAACCGGGAATTCAAAAGATGCGAAGGTACAGGTAAGGATCAGGCAAACTCGGTAATCAAGAAACACAGGGATCGAAACACAAAGAACTCATGAGGGAAAATGCTGGACTGCTCATGGGGAAATAAGACAATCTGGCACAGGAGGAAGGGAACACGGGGGTTAAATACACGAGGGAGAGGTAGACAATTGGACACAGGTGGGACACATTAGGGAGAGGGAATAATCAGACACACCTGAGGGACAACACTTGACAGGACATGGGAAGTAAGACACAGACAGAATTTCAAAGTAAAACAGGAAAAACTGAATGACCCTAACAGACAGACGATTTGTACTACCGGACCCTGACATATCTAACCTTCGCTTTATGTCTAAAATCCTAGATAAAGTTGTGGCAAATCAGTTATGTGATTTTCTACAGACTTAGAAATTATTTGAAGTTTTCCAGTCAGGTTTTCACCTTTCACCTTTTAATTGCATCAGACGAGGGTCTTTTATCTATACTTGAACTAAAATCAGAGAGCATATTTTCCCGGTACTGGCATCTCAGCACTGGCTCCCAGTTAAATTCAGAATAGAATTTAAAATCCTTGTCCTCACTTACAAAGCTATTTATGGTCAGGCACCATCTTATCTTAAAGAGCTCATAGTACCCTATCACCCAACCAGAACCTTACGCTCCCAGGATGCAGGGTTACTGGTGATCCCAAGAATCTCCAAATGTAGAATGGGAGGCAGAACTTTCAGCTATCAAGATCCTCTCCTGTGGAACCATCTTCCAGTCTTAGTAAGGGAGGCCGACACACTCTCTGATTTTAAGAGTAGGCTTAAAACCTTCCTTTTTGATAACCTTATAGTTAGGGCTGGCCTATCAAAGGCCTTAGTTATGCTGCTATAGACATGGGGGGGGGGGACACTCCATGATGCACTGAGCTCTCTTCTCTCTGCCCTCTGACTCAGACGCCATTTCTGCTCCTCTAAATGTCCATATCCTTACACTAACTTTACTTCTTCCCTGGAGTCTCTTTGTGCTTTATCATCCTGCAGGTCTTTCTAGGTTGCATTGGGAGCTGTCCTGCCTAATGCCTACTGCTCAAAATAGGACAGAGGAGACCCTGTGACTTGGATCCTAGGCTGGATTTCCAAGTGCAAATCGGGATCCACAGATTCCAATGGCTTCTGGATCAATAGACTACACCTGTTTCTGGATCACTATGCTTCACATATCCCTGAATTTATAGATTCCACATACTCTTGGACTCAGTGACTACATCAGCAACACACAGATCTTGATACGTGGACTCTAATGACTCCTGGACCAACAGACTACACCTGTGTCCGGATCACTAGACTTCCCATACATCCGGATTTATAGATTCCACAGACTTTGGGAATCATGGATGTTTTATACATTCTAAGTAAACTGTTATGATCATGTTGTTGTCTTCTGTACATGTGACATCTATTGCACGTCTGTCTGTCCTAGGAAGAAGGATCCCTCCTCTGTGGTTCTTCCTGAGGTTTCTTATTTTCCCTTTTTAGGATTTTTTAAGTTTTTCCTCACCCGGATCAAGGGTCTAAGGGCAGAGGGTGTCACATCTGTACAGTATGTCAAGCCCAGTGAGATAATGTGTAAATTGTGATTTTGGGCTTTAGTAATTAAATTTGATTTGATTCTATAGGTTTTGGCTGTAATCTATTGGTCCATACAGAACAATTGTCGGTAGAATTTATTCTTTAGTGCCCCAGGCACCAACATAACAAAGGTGGAGACGACGGAAACACCAAGAAAGCAGTATCTGTTCTCAAAGCTTTGTTTTACTTGCAGCAAGGAGAGCAATACAGTGAGTACATAGGTAGGTCAAAGTATTCTCCAGAGCGTTTCTTTATACACACTTATCATGCGAAAACTGGGAGGACTGAAATTCTTGGTTTTGGCCTTGCTATCTGTATGCAGTTTTCACAGTCGCCCTTTGTTCCCTTCAGAAGCAAATCACAGCGATTACACAATCGGATGGGTACATAGTCAAAAAACAGTTTATCAAGGCACGCAGCTGCTGCTCACTTTTAATTAAGTGCATGTCCTGGCTTCTGTGTCCTCGTCTGACCAGGTGTTCAGGTGAGTCAACCTTTTTGCACAGAACAGTAAGTCTTCCGCCTTGCGGAATTATTATAATAATTTCTATAAAGCTCATGCATTTTTAGCTTGCAGTTTCAGCTGCCTAAGTACAATTATTCTAACAACAATAACAGTAGTTCACTCATTTTCTAACTAAAACCATTTTTCAATAATTCACAGGAAACAATACAAATCAAATTGTTAAAACGATCTTTGGAGCCAGTCAGTATATAAAATCAACCACAAACAGAGGAGACATGTGGTCCACGCTAGCGTTACCGTTAGCATAACTAATAACACAGAAGATGGGCAAACTAACTCTATTTGACGCTTGGCAGCAATTCTCTATTAAAAGTGTAACACACTGCACATTTTACCCTTGTACTTGAATTTAATTTGTCCCTAAACACTTACAAAGAAATTACAACAATTACCTTCAAGTTTTCAACACTTTACTGACCCGTAATACAGGAAATAAAGGTTGGACAGGGAGACGTGGCTTGCTTCTGCCTAATTTGCATTAAGAAAGAGGAAACAGCGGTGCATACACTAGAGGCCCCGGCTACTGGTGTCGACCAAGGTCTCCTACTACCACCTTATGATGGAAAATTCCTTCTGCAGGTACATTATTTAGATGCACTGTTGTTATTCTCATAAAAATCAAATAAATCTTTGTCAGAAGAAAATAAATACAAAATATGGAATCATAAAGCTCATGAAAACATACTTTACCTTCTCCCTCACTTAATGTTTGTGGGTATCACATAATGCTGGTACCAGCATTTCAAGGCACACACTGTGGCACATGGCTGACCTCTGTTGACACCAACTAAGGAGGCCTCAACTTCAAGACCAGCATGCAAAAGCTCCAAATGCTAAGCCCCGACAAATAAAAAGGCCTTGTCATCGATTCTTTGATGTGACAGAACAAAAATTAAGTTGTTTGGACTACATCATGAAATATCATGAGAAAAGAGGACTAAATCAATATTTTATAGCAAATCATAATATAGTCCGTGGAAAAATTTGGCCTGGGTACGCAGTGGATCTTCCAAAAGACAAATGACCCAACACACTGCCAAAATGGTTGGCAAAAGATAGTATCAGCATTTTGAAGTGGCCAAGTCAGAGTCCAGACCTGAATCCGAGAGAACTGAAAACCAAAGTGATGGTGGCCTTCCAACCTCAAGGTCCTGGAGATCTATGCAAAAGAGGAGTGGTCCAAAATCCCAGGGGAAATCTGAAAAAAGAACTTGTCACTTGTTATAAAAAACATTTGATAGCTGTGATGAAAAACAAAACAAAACAGGCTTTGCCATTGATTACTGGGAAGGGTATGAATAATTTCTGACCTGGAACATTTTATCAAAATGTGAAAAAAAAGATATTAGCTAATATTTTTCATTAATATTTCTGACACAATGTCTTACAGTCTTTTGCCCCTTTCTTGTGTCATTTGCAGGTAGAAGATACCCATTCACCTAATAAAAATTCACTTGAACTCAAAATTGGCCAGCGTATGAATAATTTGGGCTTAACTCTTACATTCACACTCATTCAGGTACACATATAGATCCACACCCCTATTAAATCTTTTTTTGGGGGGGAATAATATTTTTTTATATATTTGGGGTTTTTTTTTATCATTTTGTTTTTGATGAAAGTTATGCTTCCTTTCTGATTCCACGCCAACTTATATTTTTGAACAGATCCAAATCCAAGGGGACATACTCTAATGAGTTCTTACCGTTGCATAATGAGGATGATTTGCTTCGCTTGAGACAGCAGCTGTGGTCTAGTAAATTAGACAGTAAGTGGAGAGAGGGATAGGTGAAAAAAACAAAGCAAGGGATCAGAGAAATAAAGAGGTGCTGAGTTGCTTTACACTGATTAAATGCTAAAATACAGCACAAGTAAACAAAACTCTTCTTGAAAGTGTCACATTGCTGGGCTTTGTGGCTGTTACGAAGTGCAATATTGATGAAGTGCATGGAGACTTGTAGCACTTTATACATCGGCGCTACCCTTATAATGCCATCATGAAGCCTTATCAAGTGTTTTTCATTCAAGTTTTTTGCAGTGCTTGTAGCTTAAAAGGAGAAAGAAGGTATTAAGTAAATATGGGCAAAACCAGTGCCTGTCAAAAAGGATTCTGAGTCATTAATGTGCAAGGTGCTAGGAACAAAATTGGCCGGTGTTACGAATCTGACAGAATTTCTATTAAGTAAGAACATTTCTACTCATATTAGTGAATAAGGCCACATGAATCAGCATTGTTTTCTGTCAGCCATTTAGTGACAGTAATTTAAGGTCATCCAGGCAGGTTGTCAAAATTTCAGGAACGTATAGCAGGCCAATATACAGGATATTGTTGGGTGTTTATTAAAAGGCCCTTAAACTAATTTTGAAGTGTTCTTAGCAAACTTACTCTTTGAAAAAAAAAAAAAAAAAACAAAAAATTAAAAAAAAAAAAAAAAAAAAAAAAAAAGCCTTTATTTTTATCTTTGCAATCAGTTCAGTTTATAACATGAACTTTGTCTTATTATAAAACAGTTGGTTATTACAGCATTTAGCTGCCAGAGTGAATGAGTAAAACCCAAGCATATTTGTTATTAGTTTTCTTTTGTTTTTAGTATTTATTCTCAGTTATTATTGTTAATTCTAATTTTTGGGCATTACCATCAATCTCTTTGCTAATGCTTAATTTACTGTTTTACTCATCTATATGACTGCTTGTCTATATCTATTTGATTGTTAGTTTTTATATCTGTTTTATACTGTTATATTATACATCTAATTTCCCAAAAGGTTAACCAGGGAAAAGGACTGCAAATTTACCATGGCTAGAAGGCTTTTTACATTGCATTGGTTTTACTTAAACTAGATTTAACAATGCATACATGTATGGTCTCTGTCAAATAACCTAATACAATAAAATATATGAAAAGATGTGGCGATATCCCATGGTCCCACCAACTGTGAGTCGCAGCAGACTGACTCACTGAACAAGTGACTCAAAGAGTGAGAACCAACTCAGATTCCCAGGTAAGAGCTACTGTTTTATCTGCAGCTTCCCTGTTCAACAGTGAAAATCTTCATTTCCTCTCAGCCTTGCGTCATTAGAGGCTGACGAAGCAGGACAGCAGATAGGCTGCTGGCTGATAGGATAGAAATAAACAGGAACAGCTGGGCCATTTTTTCATGGTGGGTGACTTCTAACATTGTACATACATGGCCAACAAATAGCTTTTTTTCAGTTGGGTTTAATGTTTTCATCTCTCAGCAATTAACTGAAATGAGCAAGATCTAAACATCAAATAGTGCAGAATCACCATAATACATCTCATGAGCTTAATCATTTTTTTGTTAAAAAATGATTTGATCAAACGCTGAGATATCTGACTTGCAAACTGCTGCTGGTGTTTTTTACTTTGTCATATGTTTCATAATAGAACTGTACTGTTATATTTATATTCACGAACAGCTTGTGATGTCACTGACTACAAATACATCCTTTATCAATGAATTATGTGTTCTGACAATCCAAATTTAAATTTAAATTTGATGACATATTTTCCCTGACTCCCAATTTTTCAAAATTATTTCATAAGTACAAGCCTTTTCAGAGATAATAGTATCTGACATTTCCTTACAGTGTTTTCAATCCAGTAAACTGATAACACAAGACAAGGACTTTCATGTAATGAATGTTAACAATATAAGCTAACAAAAATAGCCCAAGGGTTTTGATTTTAAATTTAGCCATGCCATTTTTTTTAATCATTTAAAGTTTTTCAAAATTGCATATTAAACAGCAGAATTGATGAATAAAAGAAACTGCTGTCAAACCATAAATCAAAATCAAATAAAATGAAAACAAATTTTATTTGTACAACCCAAAATCATAAATTATGAATTGTCTCACTGAACTTTTACAAATTATACAGATGTGTCACCCTCTGCCCTCAGCCCCTTGAACTGAGCAAGGAAAAACTTTAAAAACACAATGCAGGGGAAAAACAGAGGATGGATCCCTCTTCTTAGGACGGACAGACGTGCAATAGATGTCACTTGTACAGAACAGAACAACATGACAATATCAAATTAATAAGAATGTTTAAGATGTCAAGGAGCTCAAGGGTGAGAGTTGGGACGTAGATTGACCTGTAAATTGAAAGCTTTGCCTTCTGGCTCAGCTCTCTCTTCACCACAACAAGCGACTCTTGTTGTGGTGCGACTCTCCCCCAACGACTCTCCCCCAACCTGGAGTAGGCAATCCACCCTTTTCCGGCTGAGAACCATGGCCTCAGATTTAGAGGTGCTGATCCTCATCACCGCCGCTTCACACTCGGCTGCAAATTGTCCCAGTGAGAGCTGGAGGTCACTGTTCGATGAGGCCAACAGGACCACATCATCTGCAAATAGCAGAGACAAAATCTGGAGGCCACCAAACCCGACTCCCTCCACGGCTTGGCTGCGCCTAGAAATTCTGTCCATAAAAATTATGAACAGAACTGGTGACAAAGGACAGCCTTGGCAGAGACCAACCCTGACTGGGAACGGGTCTGATTTACTGCCGGCAATGCGAACCAAGCTCTGGCTCCGACAATACAGAGATTGAATGGCCCGTAACAAAAGTTTGACAGCCCCAGCGACCTCGACCCCAGTGATGAGAGAGCCCAGCCCAAAGTCCTCCAGCTCTGCCTCCTCGGAATGCGTGAGGATCAGCACCTCTAAATCTGAGGCCATGGGTCTTAGCCGGAAAAGGGTGGGTTGCCCACTCTGGGTCGGGGGAGAGTCGCTTCCCCAAGTGGAGGAGTTCAAGTATCTCGGGGTCTTGTTCACGAGTGAGGGGAAAATGGAGCGGGAGATTGACAGACGGATTGGAGCAGCGTCGGCAGTGATGCGGACGCTGAAGCGGGCCGTTGTGGTGGAGAGGGAGCTGAGCCAGAAGGCAAAGCTTTCAATTTACAGGTCAATCTACGTCCCAACTCTCACCTATGGTCATGAGCTCTGGGTAGTGACCGAAAGAATGAGATCGCGAATACAAGCGGCCGAAATGAGCTTGCTTCGCAGGGTCGCTGGGCTCAACCTTAGAGATAGGGTGAGGAGCTCAGACATCCGGGAGAGGCTCAGAGTAGAGCCGCAGCTCCTCCACGTTGAGAGGAGCCAGTTGAGGTGGTTCGGGCATCTGGTCAGGATGCCTCCTGGAAGTCTCCCTGGGGAGGTGTTTCGGGCATGCCCATCCGGGAGGAGACCCCGGGGCAGACCAAGGACACGCTGGAGAGATTATATCTCTTGGCTGCCTTGGGAACGTCTTGGTGTCCCCCCGGAGGAGTTGGTGGAAGTGGCCAGGGAGAGGAGCGTCTGGATGTCCCTGCTCAGGCTGTTGCCCCCGCGACCCAGACCCAGATAAGCAGCAGAAAACGAGACGAGACAAGGGTATGTGAGATCTTTAAATCAAGATGTATGAGAAATCTTTCGGTCCAGGGGTCATAGTGGTCCATGTACCCAGATTTGGGTGTTGCTTATGAAATCTATGAGTATGTTGAGTCTTTAAATCCAGTGAAGTCTATTGATTCAG
>KV751349.1:442363-453937 GCA_001698575.1 Mola mola | reverse complement strand
CCATTTATATACTTTTTTCATCTTTAACTCTATCATTTTATCATTATTAATTTGAACTACTATCACGCTTAATTGCTATAGGTGTGTCATCTCTAAATCATTCTTTTTTAAAAACACATGTTTTTTTTCTTTTTTCAAGCACTTTGCAAAGCACTTTGAATTACATTTTCATTTGTATGATTGGTACTGTATAAATAAAGCTTGATTGAGTAATTAAACAATAGTCGTAACCTGCTCAATCTAAGATGTTAAGTGCTCTACAGTTTCATATGAATATATACACAAGAGCCCATACTTTTCGATTGAATTGTGTGTTTTCTCACAAATTAGTTTAGGTTTAAACTTCCAATTTAAAGGTCAGGGAAAATCTCCATTGCAGCATCCGTCCAGAGTGTTTGTGTTTGTCTGTTTGCCTCAGAGACAGACATTGCAAAGACAAATTAAGCCACGTACGGACGTGAAACAAGAGGTAAGTAAGGGTGAGACCTATTGTGAAACTCTCTAAGGTGTCAAGCTTGGTTTTATAAGAATGTTAAAATCGGAAATTAATGTAGGGGATAAAAACTAGGTTTATCGCAGAAATGTAAAAAAGTAAACTGGGACAACACCTGTTTATGCTCAAACTTTTTAAAAAGTTTAAAGAAAATTAGAGGTTTTTAGCTCCGGGTGTATCTTTTATTCCTCCTGATGGTGTAACACTTTGCAACAGATCTGTTTACTCTCCTGGAGGAATGAGTTGAAGGTGAAGCCTTTGGATTGGAACATTTTGTAACATTAATTAAAGCTTCTTTGTTAGTGATATGATAAGAACCCAAGAGAACACACAGCTGTGTCCATTTCCTCCGCAGTATTGACTGGCACTCTTACCGAGATGTTTCATTCAACACACATTACATTTAAAAAAAACATTTTGGCAGCATTAAATGAAACACTGAGAAAAAACACTGGTACACAGGTAAGTAAAAATACAAAAAAAACCACCTGACAACTGCTGCTTTTTACATGCTGTAAAAGTAGTATCCGGACAATTTTGTTAATTGTTAACCACATTTCTAACTTACTTTATACCCATCTTTTTTTTCCAGGCTAATCATGTTAGTCTTACAACATTTTCCAGTTCCTCCTGGGAAATTGTGCAGTGTTCCTTAAGAGTTGGATAAGAGGCATCATAATCAAAACCTAAACAGGATCTAACATATTAATAGTCATGACATAATTTCTGTTGTGATTTGGAACTATATAAATAAAAATTTACACGATTTTTCAAGTTGTTTCACAAATACTGCTATTTGGTAACGTGACCACTGGCTGTGTGGCCTCCACAGTGAGCATGTACATATGTCATGGTGTTTCATGGACGCTCAAGGTGAAAGTAATGTCTGAGATCATCTTAACTTAAAGTAACTTTATATAAGACAGGTTGTTGTTGGTAATAGTATGATATTGGGTTAGTTGCTGATAGTATGAAGTGTTATTGTTACAAAAATGTTGTCAGTTTTGGTACAGTCGTGCCTCAAAAGGCACCAAACCATATACCATGTGGCATAGCATGTGACACTGCACCAAACCACTATGCAACTGTTGTTTTCAGTTTTCTATTTACACACCACTTAAACAAGATAATGTTTCATGCCAGTAAGCTTTAGAAGTGTTGGAAGGCCTATCTTACAATGTCAGACAGAGTCAGACTACCTTTTTCCTCATTGTTACAGTCTTCATGCTGTACTGTACAAACCATATCCTGACTCTAGCCTGTACTTAACAGACACACAAGAAGAGATTCTATAAATGATGATTGAATCTTTGAGTCCTGCAAAGAAACAGCCAGGCTTTGAAATAATTGACATGTCTTTTTATTGTAACCATGTATTTGATGTTTGAAGGGCAAATAAGAAGTGTATTAAAAACAAACACCTGTCTGAGATAGATTTCTTTGGTATGATAATTAATCTCTGCAGGTGCATTCTAGCATTCTGATGAGCTATTAGTCCTAGATGTTTCCTGTTTCAGGGCCCGCTGGGAGTTGTCTGCCTGGTCGACCAACAACTGGACAGTCTGGGCCAGCCGACTTAGCCCCTCGTCCTCCAGAATGAGTTGGGGGGAACACAATGAATCCTGGAAAGAAGAAATGAGTTTAGCTTTTTACTGGTATTTCCACCATGTGCTGTTAAAAAATTAGAAGAACCTGCTGTCAGTGCTGGTCAGTCCATATGCTCAAACAGCAATTTACTGAATATTTTTCTCTTTTTGTCTGCACAACAAGACACTGTATGTTAGTTAATGAGCTTTGGAGGCCATGCTGGTAGCCTCGCTGGATTATGAGACACAATGTAAACCTCCTGCCACCCACATCCTGCCTTCTGTGATCTGTCCATCAGACCTTACCCCCAGACCCAGATGCCAACTGCAACTGTTTTCCAACACCTGACCCTGAGCATTCTGTGTCAGTGCCTTTGTGGGAATGTTTGAAATGTTTCTTAAAAAAGATTTTGAAACAAAGAAAGAATTAAAAATGAGGCAATTATGCAGGACCTGCCTCTACTATCCTAACTGGCGAAATGTTATCTTTATGCTGCAATGTGTTTGTTGATTGTAATATATGTCTTTTATAAAATGCTATATGTTGAACATGAAGCCAACAAGGTGGTGCAAGAGTCAAAACATTTGTAATGCATGCTCAATGACACTCTGTTCCTGAGCATGTCATTTCAATTTCATGTACAGTTCATATCAGGAAAATCCACACACCCTCATTCATTTTGGAATGTTTATTGCCTCAAGGCCTGAAATTAAAAGCCATTACATTGGACAGTTGTTTCTACTTTCTTTGGAACAGGAAACTAGACACTCCAAAACGAAAATGAAAACAACCACATATTGACTTGCTGTAAGTGGAAAAGTGGCTGGTCATGTGTGAAAGTTTAATGGAAAAGAGGGACCCCAAATTATGTTTTCATCATTCATATATTCTGTACATCTGTATGTCAGTAGAGCTAGATGGTAATTAGATCTGTAGATATAGATATATGTCACGTCTGCAGTAGACCTATAAAAATAAAATTGCAGATTTAATTTGATTAAATCATAATCACTCATTTAATTCACCAATGGACTAATTTCTGACACTGATTAAAATGTACCTAAAATTGCTCTTCAGTCCAGCATAGGATTTATAAATACTATGGAACTTTTCATCAAAAAGTGTCTATAATAAGTTGAGTTGATCACACCGTCTGTTTTTAAATTCAACTTCTTTTTATTATTAAATTATTCATATTCAACTGCCATTTTGGTATAAAATAGCATCCATTCAGGTCAAAGACCTGTGCTGCTCTTGTGCTTGTTGACTCATTGGATAGGCTTGGTCATGCTAAGTGAGCCTTGACAAATTCTATTAATTTCACCTGCAATTCATTTACCTGCAATTTCTTCCCGATATGGCTACTGTGAAAAGGGTCCACCAGTTAATTCATTTGTCTTATTATATTTCACTTTTCACCCTCTTAGTGTTGTTCCAAGATGTCCCCTCGTAGTTTTGTTTGCACATTGCACCACTTAGTAATTTGAAATAATAATTTAATTAAATTAAAGACTTAAAACAGAAGTAAAACAAAAAAAGAAAAATCATGACAATCCATTCATCCATTCAAGTTACTCTGGACCGCAGCGACAGAGCCACATTGCTAACATGGCCGGTCAAGCATAGGAAGCCTCTGGCTGTGTCCACTCTTGACACCAAGCAGTGGAATTCATTCAACATTTCTGCTGAGTGAACCTAAAGTAGTAGCTGAAGAATTATGTCCAGATCAATACATCGATGTATAATCTGAAGCATTATATGTGTTTAAATAATGTGTATGTCGGGGTGCATGAGTGTGTTTAGCCATTCAGTTGCATCCATTCAGATAAAATCATCTATTTTGGTAGCTTTATTCTTGATGATCTGCTTGACTCCATTGTCTGGTGACTGTTGGAACAGCCCCCAATTAATGCCTGTAATGAGATCTTATATGAGTTAACAGGCAGATTTAGATGTGGCTTTTAGACTGCCACATGCAGTGCGCATGCTGTTGAATATTTATTCTTAGGCATCAAATCTTTTTAAAATGCCTGTGGATGGATTTATAGTCTCTCCTGAATGGCAGGGATTTTGAAGCTTTCCATTTTACAGTTGGTCAGATAGGCCCCCTGGTTCATCCCCAGTGACCCCTGGAAGATACTCGGGAGGATTTTGCTCACGCACAAAAAAAATTTCATTTCCAAGAAGTATGAGACATGAATAAATCTGCATAATGAAGGAGTCACTACTGAGTCCCCAGCACTGATTACCTGGTGAGTCTGAATCTGCACGTCAAAATTTAGACAAATGTGGAGCTGTGAGGTGATGCGGTGACGGGGAAAAGCAGCCTGGCTGTTTGAATGAAAGGTGTGGCACAGACCATTATCTCTCACCTTGGCTGATGTGCGCTCACCTGCTCCACTGTGGTCCAAGTGGAATTTGTGAGGTTAAACCTGTTTTGGAGCATACAGGAGCTTTGGAAGAGGTTAAAGCAGAGGCACAGAGAATTCACGTCAAGATATCTTCAGGTCTGTTCACAGCGTCATCAGATTGAATGCTTTGTGAAATTAACTAAAACTTAATCAGAGCCAACTTTGAGGGACCTTCTCACCTAAAAATGAAAATTCAGTCATTATCACTCCTTACTACAAATGAAACTATGAAACTGAACACTATTATTATAATTTGGTCTATTGGTTGATTTAGAAACTGAGAATAATTTTCTTTTCACATACTGTAGGGGTCTGGGCGCATCATTCAAAAACTGCGTTTATCTTGGCTAAAATCAATTAGTGTGACAATACAGGGAGGTTTTTTTTCCCAGCACTGTACACCAGATGACATTTTCAAAGTCAAGAAAGGCCAGCGTAAGTTCACTTGTAAACTGAACTATAATATGATTGCAAAGTATCAGAAAACACATGTTTGTTGAATAAGCTGTGACAACTTGTTTATTTATATGTAAAAGTTGTTTGCTGTTTTAGGTAGTTTAAAAGAATTGTTTGAAATAATGTAGCAGAGCAGCTAAGTGTATTTTGCTTTTATTGTTTATATCAGCATAGTTATACAGATCCTCACTTAATGTGGATCAGCTCTTTGCTTTTTGTAGGGGACACACGAGGAGGGGAAATATCTAGGTCAAATTAGAGGTTAAAATTACATCCTGGAACTGCAGAGGGCTACAGAAAACAAAAAAGGTCAAACAAGTCATGCAGCACTGTTGCCTCACAGCAAGAAGGTCCTGGGTTCGATTCTGGGTCAGGGCGTTTCTGTGTGGAGTTTGCATGTTCTCCTTGTGTCTGCGTGGGTTCTCTCTAGGTACTCCGGCTTCCTCCCACAGTCCAAAAACATGCAAACTGGGGGTTAGGTTAATTGGTCACTCTAAATTGCCCGTAGGTGTGAATGTGAGTGTGGATGGTTGTTTGTCTCTATATATCAGCCCTGCGATGAACTGGCGAGTTGTCCAGGGTGTCCCCCGCCTTTGCCCGGTGAAGCTGAGATAGGCTCCAGCCCCCCCGTGACCCCTAACAGGATAAGTGGTAGAAAATGGATGGATGGAAGTCATGAACAGAATTAAAATACTACAGTCTAAAATAGTATTCCTTCAAGAAACTCATCTAATGCGTGACGATGAACTAAAAGTGAGGAGGAGGTGGAAGGGTTAAATTTTGTCAGCCCCTTTTACCTCTCAGGCAAGGGGTGTCATGACTTTGGTCCATGAATCCATCCCACTACAGATTAATAAAGTCATCAAGGACGGGGTAGGATGCTACTAAGTATCCAAGGAAGTATTCTAATTCAGACAAATATATAATCTCCAAACACAGACAAACCTAAATTCTTTCAGAATCTATTTCTTACGATTGCTTCATAGCCAGGGGCTTACATCATGGCAGGCGATTTTAATCGCACTTTAAATCCACAGTGGGACAAGAGCTCAGGAGTGGACCAATCACATCCAAGAAGCAGAAATGTAATCCCCCATTTCATGGAAGAAATTAATCTAATTCTATAGTTGGAGGGAAAATAAGCCCGATGATAAAAAATATTCATGTTACTCCAGTACACACAAGTTATATTTGCATATAGAGCTCATTTTACTTTCAGCATTACTTAAATGTAATATGAAAAATGTCTCCTAAGACCCAATACTCCTATCAGATCATGCTCCAAATTCCTTAATCTACTACAATTCTAAATTGACGAGTGATATCCCTAAATGGAGATTCAAAACAAAATGGATGACTGATGCTGACTTTGTTACCTTCTTAGATGAACAAATCAAGTACTACTTTGAAGAAAACACAATAGAAACCTCAAGAAGTATCAGATGAGAAGCATTTAAAGCTTATATTAGATGACAAATAATTAACATTACCAGCTCAAAAGCCAAAGATAGCTATAAGAAAGTAAAATCTTAAAATAAAAATAAAGAAATTAGAAGAAGAATACTACCAGTCAGGTTCCCAGGATACCAAGAACTACTTCAGCTAACAACACAGTAAAATGAAATGTCCACAACAAAAGTAGTGGCAAGTTTATTATGACTTAAACGGACATTCTATGACCAAGGTGAAAAACCAGGCAAAGTGCTGGCATCGCGCATTAAACAATTACGGAACGAAAGACTTATTACTTCACTACAAAATGATGATAACAAAAACATTGTGGATCGAATTGAAATAAATGAAGCCTTCAAAAAAGTTTACAACAAGCTTTAAAGCTCAGACATAAATCCAAATACACTTGAAATGAACTATTTCTTGGACAAAGTTCATATCCCTAAGATATCTGAAACAATCAAATGAGAATTAGAGAAAGATGTAACCTTAGGGGGAATTATCTACAGCCATTGACAGTATCAAAGGAGATGGGTATCCCATTAGGGCCAGGCCCTGATGGGATACCCATTGAAATCTATAAAATTTTCACACGGACTGATGCTTCCACTGTGAGAAATGTTTAGAGAATCTTTTCATAATGGAATCCTTCCAACATCCCTAGGAGGAGCAACTAATCACTTTGCTACTAAAACCAGGCAAACCAAACAATAAATATGAAAACCTGAGGCTAATCACCCTTTCAAATGTAGACTTAAAAATTCGGAGTAAAATACTTGCCAGGAGGCTGGAGAAAATCATCCCAAATATTATTGATAAAGATCAGAATGGCTTTGTCCAAAGTAGGTAAGGCTTCCATAATGTTAGGAGACTCTTAAATATACTATATGAAAGAAGAGACAGTAGATACAGCACTGTTGTCTTTGGATGCTGAAAAGGCCATTGACAGGGTTAAGTGGCTTTACTTTTTGAGACCCTTTCACGTTTCGGTTTCGGAGAAAAAGAGACTTTAATAAATGGTTAAAAGTACTTTATAGAGATCCATATGCTGAAATCTTGACAAACCGCAAAAAACATTAAGATACAAAGAGGATATAGACAAGGACACTGTTTTTTATTTTACTGTTTATTATGGCTATAGAACCCGTGGAGATAGCTATAAGAACACATAAAAACATAACAGGCATATCAATTGGCCAGCAAGAACACCGTCTGGTCTTGTTTCCGGATGATGAAATAATATTTCGAAAACATATGCAAAAATCTATACCATCCATCCATCCATCCATCCATGTTCTACCGCTTATCCTGAATTAATAAAACTCATTCATGTATTTGGGGAAATCTCAGGCTATACACTAAACAAATCATCAATAATGTTCCTAAATCAATTAGAAAGCAAAAAACCTCATAAAATAACCACTCCATTTAAAATTGTCGATTGCTTTACATACCTAGGGAATTCAAATTGTCCCACAACTTAAAGATATCAAAGCTAACAATTATGAACCACTAATGCAAGAAATCGCATAACTACTGGATAGGTGGACACCCATACCCTCGTTACTTATAGGAAAAATAAACGTCCTTAAGATGAATATACTGCCTAAACTATTATATTTTTTCAAAACCTTCCACTTCCCCCTCCAAGAAAGCTGTTCACTCAGCTTAGTTTGTTTGATTCCTGTGGAATAATAGACGACTGTCACTATTATACTTGCCCTATGAGGAAGGCGGGCTTAAATGTTCTAATCCAGTTTGGTACTATTGGGCAGCACAGTTGAGAGCATTAATGTTCTACTTCACAGAGAATGGAGAAATGACTCTTACGCTCCAGGAATAGCGGATGGGGGATTTAAATATTGGGCTACAAAAGGACTACGGAAAATATGATATCTTTATAGCTCACAAAAGGTACTGATGACATTTGAGGATATAGTTGAGAAATTCAATATACCCGCAACCACAACTTTACGTAGCTCCAACTGAGAAGCTTCATTAGAATACAACAAAATCAAACACTATGTATGCCATCAAAATCCAACATAGAAAAACATTAACCATGAATTGTTTAGGGAGAGGCTTGATTTCCAAAATATATAAGTGCCTGGCAGATGGATGTGGAGAGACATTTGAGAAGAGGTTGGAGGCATGGAGAGAGGACCAAATTGAAGATATCTCTATGGAGGAGTGGAAAGAGGCATGTACTAAAGCACAATCTGGAACTACTAATACTCGCCTGAAATTACTACAGTATTACTGACTGATACGAACATACGTGACTCTTGAAAAACTCAATAGATGTCATGAAAACATACCGGATGTCTGTATCCAATGTGAGAAGGAAAAGGGTACACTTTTTCATTGTATGTGGCAGTGCACTGAAATACAGGAATTCTGGCAAGAAGTGAACATTCGAGACATTCTACAGATTCAAGCAACTTTAGTCCCACAGGTTATACTCCAAGAATTTGAGGATTAAAAAGAACCAACATATATTTATAGATTTAAGATTATTGGCAAAAAGAGTAATAGCCCTCTCATGGAAAAATATTAAGGGACCAAAAGAAAACAGATGGTTGTCCAAGTTGTCTACAATTCTCCCTTTAGAGAAAATTATTCATACAGAAAAACATGACCCTTTCTTAACTCCATAACAGGACTAGACCTGAGACGTGTGTTGGAAATGCCTGGAGATGGGTAAATAGTAGCAACCCCTTGTTTTTTTTGTATGTCATAAAATGGATCTAACATGAAAATGACTCAGTAGTTTGATACCCAAACAAATACTGGAATGTATTGGTTTATTTATTTATTTTTTTTTTTTGTGGGGGTGGGGGTGGTGTGTTCTATTATTTATTTGTTGTTGTGAAAATTACTATTTGCAATTTGTTATTTGTTGTTGCAAAAATAAAAATTAAAATAAATGTTGGCAAAAAAAAGTTGTTTGCTAGTTCTAAGCCGCCTTTACCCTGCATTTTTGTTATATGTGGCACACCTGTCTCTGTCAAGGCTAAAACTGAATTACAGATATCTGCAATTGTCATTTTGGATATGTGTTGATTCAAATGAGTTTTATTGACGTAGTTACAGATATCTTTAAAGTTGAGTTCTTCCTAGGGAAAATGACACCACCATCCCGATTCATGTGTAAGGGGTTTCTCAATCCGAATAGCTGTAATTCCGTTGGAGACATCTTCAACTCCCGTTCAATGAACGGTATCTATATTGTATGTAGCTGTCATCAGTTAGCTGATTAGATTTAAGGTAATTGAAATTCATATAAGAATTTTCAGTTAATACAAGGATGATTTGAGATGTAAAAATGTTAAGAAAATCGATGAAAAAAAAAACATTATTAAAACACAAATAAGTGGAACTAATGTCTCGGAGCTGCAGGTAGTGGATGGTCGGTAATTGTTTGTTACATCTCATGCTCGACATGCAGCAGAGAACACTCGTCAGAGAGAAGGATGATTTTTTTTTTGTTTTTGAGTTGCTGTGTACAAGTATTTGAAGACGTAAAGCGAAGATCTGCGAAGATTAAAGTTTTCGGTTTACTCCTCTTGAGTTACGTTTTTGTTTAAGGAATTTTAAGTTGACTATCTTGGATACTTTAAACTGTTTGGTTGAAGATTGTGTCTGTGAAATATATTTATGATTTGTTCTCTATGAGAATGTTATTTGTATGTGAGTGTATCAAGCTCATTCTTTATTTTTGTATTTGTTCAGTTCTCACGACATACGTAACAGCACGGATGTGCGGAATAATTGCTTGTAGCAAAAGAACACCTTGTGTCCGTAATTGAACTGGAGAGGAGTCACATTGTAGTTTGTATATATACAAAATTATGTTTTGACTTGTCAAAACCACCTCATATATATCTCCAACGGCAATTGTAACTAGTCCAAATGGTCTTTGACGTGACAGAAGAAAGGAGGAAGACGCCCCACATATTCGGACTAGCTATTCAATGTTAAAACAGTTTGCCATAGGCGCGCCGACTCCAACTATCATTAACCATGCCAGAGCATCCCGAAGAAAACTGGAATATTATTTTAGCCACAACAGCAACCACAATGCTTTTCTCCCATTTCCCTCCGGTTCATTTGGACCAGTATCCAATGGGAAGCCTCTTATCAACAACGTCATGTGCAGCAATCCTGACAAATGACGTTGGAGATATGTTACTTCAATTCTGACTAGTAAAAAACGAATTACAGATTTCTGCAATTGTCATTTTGGACACGTGGCAAGTAAAATGAGGGTTTTAGTGACGTCATTGCAGATATTTTAAATAAAGTTTTGACGAGGCGAAATGACGTTACAGTTATCTCATCTTGACTAGTCAAAATGTAATTACATCTCATCAAAATGACGTTGGGGATATCTGTAATGTCAGTTCCTGATAGTCAGATGTAGGCATTAAATGTTAAAACGCCCTGCCATAGTGGAACATCAGCAGGAGACTCATGGCTCATAAGTAACCTGACATCGTTTGAGTGCATTAACGTTTAAAGTTAATTTAACTTAAGTAAAAAGATTGAGTGAGTGCATTAAGTAAAAAGATAAAAATAAAAAAATATATAACTAAAAGAAATAACTAGGACAATGTAAATTTGTGATCATGTGCTCATCTAAATTTGGTGCAGAAAGACAAGACTGGTGCTTTTTTTGATACAAAGAAACATGCAGAATATTACTGGACTTATTCTTTAAGCAAAACAAACTAGAAAAGACTTGAAGACGTGTTTCACAATATATAATTTCATCCTAAGGTATTGTAACAACACAGCCCAGGCCATCCTCTGAAGACCATGAGATGCAGCTGAACTTGCCTTAAAATGCCGGAAAGTGAACCTCGATTGAATTCCTTTTGTCACATTCATATGGTTTTTTTCGATAACCTGATCACATTCTTGGCCGTTAAGCAAAATGCACAACGGCAGGCAAGCAGAAAAATAACACATGGTCAAAGTTCATATTTAATAATTTCTTTACAGCGGGAGGAAAAAGCTTTATATATAGATTTATATAAAGTCAGAAATGATTAATAATGTAGTAAGTGGGTGTTGTAAAAGTATAATATACAACTGTATTTCTGTTCTCACATATTTATGAATATAGCTGCAGACAGTGACGTTCTCTCAGCAATAAGCCAGACACAGTGAGTG
>KV751349.1:417370-442328 GCA_001698575.1 Mola mola | reverse complement strand
CCTCCATGTGAAGCCTCTGGCCAATCAATTATTTAATAATCCAATATAAGCAAAAACTTTTCAACAATCAATGTTATTTCAACTCTAAGTAACTGAATATGGATTATGCCCACATGCAGTTACCTGCTTGTGGTTTTACAAAGTTTTATAAGCCTTCATAACTATCAGCTTGGAAGCTTAACTGGACTGGCAACACATCTGTTGTTTGACCTCAGAATGAAAAAAGGGCAAAACAGTAGAATCAAAAATAAATAAGAAAGCAATAATTTAATAACCTGTTTAAATTTATACAAACATAAAGTCAGCTGGTCAGTCACCAGAGATGACCGGAAACACAACCTCCTGTACCGTCAGTTTGGACACGTGGAGCCTGGAGGGGCATTGATGCAGCATAGTCGCCCCTGTTGCCCACAGACAGGAATAACAGCAGTCTCTGCTAGTGGTCTTAATGCTCAATGACAGGGGCTGCATCATTTGTCTCACTGTCACATTATGTTCGAAATAACATCACTTAATGCGCAGGTTCCACATTTCACTCGCAACTGTCTCAGGGATGAGTCACATTCAGTCTCATGGTGCTTAAACAGCTTATCTGTGTGTGTGTGTGTGTGTATGTGTGACCGATGGGAGTTTGGATACTTCTCAGACGTACAGCTGCTCTGAACACCAACAAAATCAGAGCTTCAAACATTTGGTAAGCAGAGCTTAAGAACAACGGCCACTCTTGGTGTCTATGGTAGCCAACATAATTTCAACTTCATAACTAGGAATGCCAACGTTTAGACAAACTACTGTAGCTGTGTGCTGACTTCCTGAAATTTAAAAACAGACTCATATATAAGGAATGAATGTAAGAAGATATAGTTTCTGCTCCCAGTTTCCTTTGTCTTTGGGATACATTACTCTCATACATACATAACTCTCCTCCTAAGAGTTAATGTAATGTATCCAAAATATTTGGCGGGATCAAAACAGTGATAAAAGGAGTGATAAAAGTGATAAAAGACTTCCTTTCATTTGGTGGACTCCAAATAACATTCTTAATATGTCAAATATTTTATTCACAGGTTGTTGCACTGCCCTTAAGTGGCTCAAAAGTGACATCAGCGACAGCACAAATCAACCCATTTAAACAAACACTGGAGAGTTTAGAAGAGACATTAGTTGAAATATTAAATTGATATTACTGAATACAATTTTTAATATCTATATAGTTATTTAATAACTGTATATAATATTAATAACATGGTAATTCCACAATTTACCACTAGACAGACACTGATATGAAGGTATTAGTGTGAAATGATTGGGCCCTGATCTGTTCCCTGGTGAATCTTTCATCTATTGAGGAGGTGCTGCATTGTACAATAGTAAAAAAAGAATCCATGCCATTCAGTATATACAGCATCTCTTTAGGATTCCACAGAGGGTATGATTCCTTTGCTCTGCCCCTTCACATCTCAACCAATTACAGTGCTTTTGCTGGTGGAGCAGCTGTGCTTCGTACAGTTATACTGAAAACTCCCATCTTGTGCATTTCAGAGGGAAGGCTAAACTAGGCTAAGGCATTTGTCTTGCCTGCTCTCAGACAGCATCTGTGCGTCAGTGTATTGCTTTCTTGTTTCTCTAAACCAGGGGTGTCAAACATACAGCCTGTGGGCCAGAAACGTCCCGCCAGGGCATCCAGTTCGGCCCTTGAGACAATTCTGAAAAGTGTGAATATTGAAAAAATGAATATTTGCACTTCTCCTGTCTTTCCAATGGGGGAACTGTCCTATAAAGGTGCTGGAAACCCCTTTTTCCTGTGCACTGACTACACTTCCAGCCAGTTGAATGTTGCATGTAGGAGCCACGTTGGAAAATGGCGCTGTTTAAATTTTTGGACTCTAAAATGAGTTGAGTGGATACAGAGTGTAGGATTTTAATATTTGAATTGCACTGTTTATTTTTGTAGATTTTTGTGCCTCGGTAGATCCATTGTCTGAATGGAGAAACTGGGACATGTTAAAAGTGCTGTAATTTCTCATAAGACAGGCTTCTAAAGTATACTTAAAAAAAAAAAAAAAAAAAAAAGAGAAGAATTTACTATTTTTTTTATGGTCTGGCCCTCCTGGAGTCAAACTGAGCTGCATGTGAGCCCTGGACTAGAATAAGTTTGACACCCCTGCTCTAAACGAAGAGCTGTTGCTTCAGTGTGCTGTAGTGTAGTGTTTGTTTCTTAAAGGTACTCGGCTGCATGTGTTATATGGTTCTAACATCCAACCAGTGTAGCTGTGGGTGCCTCCCTGTTAGGGACATCTGCTTTGCAGCTATACACACCCAACTCACACACACACACTACAGAGATAAGATGACAGCTGTGGGAGCAGCTGTGCGTGTTTGCCTCAAACTCTACAACTGGAACTATGTGTGTGTTCAGTGGAGCAGGTCCAAAGTCATATGAATACACAAGTACTCTATGTTGATGATCTAAGTGACCAGGTAGCAGTAGAGGATGTAGAACAGGGCCATGGCAGCACAGTAGAAGAGCAGGAAATCTGTGGTCAGCAGTGAAGATGACGACGAAGGTGAGGAATGGCGGGGTGACTGCTTTTCCACCGCCTCCTCGCTCCCTACAGCCAGCAGGGCCGTCACACAGCGTTGCACAGCGGGAAGCTTACACAGAAGCACATCAGAGCACACACACAAGTCCATCTGGACAAGGAAATACACAGGAGTAGAACACAAGTATTTATATTAGAAACGAGAGGGACAGTAAAGAGCAGGCTTACACAAAGCAGAGTCAGGGTTGACCTGACACAAGAGCTAAATATTAGCATTTTTACTGAATTCAGGCTAACAGAGGTTCAAACACTGTTATCAGGCCAACCCTGACAGCAATAATCTGGCAACACAACTGAGTTTAAAGCACACTGAAAATTTCCTGACTTGTTTTTATAAAAGTTCAGTTTAAGAAACTATTCAAAATTTAGATGCATCACAGTAGTAAACTCTGCAGGAGTTGTACTGACAGGGCAGGGAGGTGAGGATTTTGATAATGAGACCTTACCTCTGAGACTCCCAGCTTGCGACAAGCAGCAATGAAGTTTTCCACGTTGAGTCGACACTTTGCTGAGCTCAGCTTTGGCTGAAAAGAGCATTACACAATCTCATTCAGGGAACGTCACGCAGGAGTGAAATTCTGCTCTACATAAATATTTTTGATTAGTTAGGTTTAGAGTCCTGTGAATTCTAAAGTAGCAGTTTTTTTCTTCAGCTGCAGACAGGCCACTCATTTTTCTGATCCATCCTGTTTTAATTAGTTCTAGATGCTAACTCAGCACTTTCTTCCATGTGTGCCTGTTGACTTTATAAATTGCAGTGCATTTCCACAGCCCTGTTTAATAAGGAGTCATGTCCTCCTTACTGCATGCTGTAATACTGAGATAACCTTCCTGACTGAAATAAGCTACATAAGCTACATGGCTGTTGTATGAATGATATAAGACATGATATGTCTTATCTAGGCCACTTCAGTATTAACTTTGTGACATCAAGTGTAACTTCCTCATTAGCCTATATATAGTGCTGGACAATACGTGATTTTTAACTTTGTCTTGAGTTCTGATTGATGATAGAGCTGTCAGGTTTTTCTTCATGTACAGTAAATTTGAGATTCATTTTCATATTAAAATTACCACTCAAATCTAAAAAAAAAGAATTACTGCCCTCTCGACTCAGATGTTGTTGTACTGTTTGGAACGATAAAGGACAGGTCAAGAACACTCTCTGCAATACTGCAACAAAAGCCTCCTGTTTGGCATTACAGCATAAGATTTTGCTGTTCACAATTCCTCATATCCTAATATATAATCTTACACTCTTCCTATGAAAAATATGGAGCCCAAGAATGAGAAAACTTCTCCTGCACTACTGAACAGACCTCTTTAATCCAAACATGCACCAACTTCAAACAGGTTAACAGAGTTAGCTACCTAAATTATTATAAATTATTCACTGTTGTAGTACTATTTAACTCCACTTTAATCAGTATTTGTCAATTCTGACTTTTTTTACTTTAATCACAATAGATGAAACTCTTTAGTACAACCTTTCGAGCTGTAGTAAAATAGGCTAAAACGATTCAAGGAGAATGTGGAAAAGTCAGGACTTAAAGGCAGCTGCAGTAAAACACTAAAAATGTTAGTTGAAGAAAATCATCATGCAAAGTAGTCTTCTCTGCAGGAAGAAGTTTGAACACTGAGGTTGAGCGCAGCCGTAAGAGGTAAGAGGAAGAGCCTTGAGGCCATTATCATTCAAGTTTCAGCCTAAATCCTCTCTCTCCTAAATCCTACTGCCTGCAGCTTTAACCTTATAAAGTACAGTATTACATAACATATATTAGTTATACTGAGGATAAGGAGTTAAACTGAGTTTATTTAAATTTAGCCAACCAATGGCCAGTAGTGGAACATTCTACAAGATTCTTTTGAGTCACGTTAAAGCTGTTTAATCAGAGTAATAGTAATACTAGTAACAGGTAATCCACTAACTCACTGATGTTGTTTACACAGCATTTTCTTTTGAAAGCTTGCTGTGTTGTTTGCTACATCCAGATACCACACCAAATATTAAGTGTAGCAGTAAAAACAAATGAGTGCAGTGAACCGTACAAATGTTTTCTTGTTTTAGAATCTGAATTTCATGTGTTAATTGTTCTTCAAAAAGTTACAAACCTTCCTTTAATATTACATATACCAAATCAAGAACTGAACACATCATACAAGGCTGATGTGGTTATGTGGTAACTAATCACTGGCAAGATTTGGCAGGTTCTGACACTCACCACTGCTGGAGAGGGAATGTGGATGATTGAGACGGAGCGCGGCCGAATGTGATTGACCAGCTGGCAGAGGACAGTGCCATTGGATAAGGCCTCTCCCAGATCCTCAGGCAGAGTGATCTTCAATCGAGACTCCAGTGTCTGGGAGGAGACAAGGGATTCCCAAGATTATCATCATGATGTTATGCATATGTCAGCTATAAGCATTGTTTATCACACAGGTGATAAAGAAAATATGGATGATACAATCAATTTTTAGAGCATCTTTTAGCAGCACAGCAGTATCTGAATAACTGCAGAGAAAAAAAAACAAACTTCTACACACTAAAAAAGGTTCCATTTACTGAGATCTACATTTCAATCAGAAAACCTTTGTAATTCACAGGTTTTCTGTTGCTCGGTTTGTGATTTAAACATGGATTCGGAAAGGCATTTATTAATTATACCTTTAACACAAGGTATCACGGTAATACATACTGAATTTAATGCTCAAGTGTCTTTCAGAAGTAATGCTTGTATCTACAAAAAAGTAATATACTAATAATATATACGTATACAACCAACCTTCTAACTGACTTGGTTTGGACTGATATTTTGTAAGTACTGCTTAAAATAATTATTAAATATTAACTGGATGTTACATAGAAAATAATGCAATTTTTTTCTCTATCTTCAACTCGAGTATATAATATGGTCGATGCTGGGATAGTCTCCAAAATGAATAAAATTAGGTTTTACTGCGCAAACTTTGGAATCAGTCTGTCTGTCAGTCTGCCTTTGTTCCATTAAAACAAACAGAAAACAAAGTAGAAAAAAAAATGACTAAACCAGTATAGTGTGTGTATGCGTTGGTTTACCTTGCGTAGTTGTGTTACGTCTGGTCTATCTTCTTTTGGAGAGCGTAGAGTCGTGCGAGACTCACTCCTGCCAGACTGACCAAGAGTATAGACTGATCCTGACAGAAGGTCAGTAAACAGTGTTGGAGAATTTCTAAAGGCAATTAATAAAGGTGTGTATGTGAGTGTGTGTGTGCGCTTATGTTTTCTTTTGTACCTGTGGTTTTTACATTACTGTGGGATGACGTGCGGAACAGGAAGCTGTTGGGTTTCTGGGCCTGGCCACTTGGAGGGGACATCTTTGGGGAAGATGGGACCTCTGACACATAGACGCAGGTCAGTGTTACAGACGTATTATTTAAAGTACTGACATATAGCACATTTCTAGATAATTGAATGAATTTGATTTGTTAATCTAAACATTTCCAGCACTTCTGGACACCCTTCTACTGAGGAGCATCATGTGATACTGTGAGCACCTCCACAATAGCTAATGACTTCCTGCTAAAATTGCTTTTTTCACTTGTTTCGTTTCGTTTTCTTCCGCTTATCCGGGTCCGGGTCACGGGGGCAACAGCCTGAGCAGGGAGATCCAGACAGTTTTTTCAACTGTTCTGCAGTAAATTTAATCCATAGTTTGGTTAGTTTCACTGTAAATCCACTGGTAAGGTCATGTGGCCCATATAGTTGCTATTGTTACACACAGTTTAATTTGCCCTGAACCCTGATTCTGGACAGCTGAGGAGTTAAAACGCTAGAGTTAGTCCAAAAATTGACACTTTAGATATGCAGAAGTGTCAGCAAACCAGTTTAACACCGGGTGAGCCAACTGACTACATACTGCTGATGTCACAGATGGTTAAACCAAAACCTTTTGTCTTATATCCATATTAAACATTAGTGGATGTCCCGGTGAGTAGATATATATTTGAGATGAACCACTGCAGTCGGTCAAATCAGAAGCTAGTACTGCCTGTGGGCATTAACATCACAATATAGTATCTAGAGAAGCTCCTATTTCATTATTTTGAATACATGTGTGTGTGTGTGTGTGTGTGTGTGTGTGTGTGTGTGTGTGTGTGTGTGTGAGAGACCTGATCTGCTACTGGAGCGATGCAGAAGTGTTGAAGGAGACGCTAAGCTCATCTGTTCAGCACTCTAAGAAAAAGAAAGAACAAAGTTCACATTTATAACAGAGTCCCGCCTCTCAGCTCTATCTACTGAAGGAACGAGGGGCTCGACTCACTGCACATCGCTGCCCGAGGTCTGAGCGGTAGCTGCTGTACTCTGGCGATGCACCACTAGAGGGAGACAGACATCAAAGTTTAGGCACTACAGCACATCACGACTTTTCACACCCTTAAGCTTCTGTCCAGTTGGTCGTTACTGAATTTTGAAATTCAACAAAGACCAAAGAAAAGCAAGAATGAATGGTGGTGATTACAGCACTTAAATACATTCAGCTGCTGTTTGCGTAGCGGTGTTATGATCTGTTCAACAGGCCTTACTTACGCGGAGCTACTTCCTTTCTTTGGTATAGTGGCCACATGACTTCCTGTTTTGGTCGATGGCTTCAGCAAACTGTGAAATTAGAGTTTTGACATGGGAAGCGTGTAATTAGCTGTTCAACAGAGAAATGGGAGTAGCTTTCAGTTCTTTCTACATGTGTTCAACTGAAACTGCTTAAAAATATTTCAGTGATTGGAAGAAACAGAGAGATAAATGCACGTTGCAAATTTCCTGTGACATCTGTGTCCACATCGTCCAGACTCAACTCTTTCCTAAGATGGGATTCATTGGTTTGTCCTCTGTCAGTGGTAACCTGGTAACCTCTTTAGGATCAAGTGTGCAATCCTTTCTGACAGACATTTGTTTGTCTAAATTAGTGAAATAAGTTGAACCCACTTTGTGGTTAGTTTTTAAATGTCTCTAACATAAAGAACCCATTGGATATAATGGTATATAAATACAGCACATTAACATTTACCATTGGAGAATTTACCTGGCTTTTTCTCTCTGCTGCTGCAGACGCTCTCTCTGTTGCCAGATAAATAGGGTGCCCGGCCTCTTCCGCTCCTCCAGGGTGGGGCTGGAGGGGGACAGTGGGGAGGAGGATGACGATGATGGGGGCCCCACTTCTACATGGAGGCTGGACCTAAAATGGAAAGTTAGAGAATGTCAGTGAGTTGAACTCAAAGCAAAGATTTTGGTCTGAATATCTCACTACAATACAACAGATGTTTTATCTATTTCCCCATTTCCTCCAACTTTAAAAAGGCCAGTTTTCAGTCCTTAAATCCTTAGTACTTGCAGGAAGAAAATGAACTCTTTCACCCTCTAGGAGGGAAATGCAAACACATTTTACATGCACAATTTTACAAGTTTGAGAGACAAACAGCAAGACAACAAACAGCCCAATTAGAGCCTCACTATAGACCTGGCTGATATGATGAAATAAAATATCTCAGGAAGAATACCCAAGACCAAAGAGTATATGTGGTATCATAGCATCATAGTGATATTATCGACATTATAACAATATAAGATGTGGCTCAGATGGTACAGAGGTGACTAACCCAGTGGTCGGAAGGTTCCTGGTTCGATCCCAGTCCCTGCAGTTAATATGTGGAAGTGTCCTTGAGCAAGACAGTGAAGCAGCTCCTGATGCTGCGCCATCAGTGTATAAGTGCGAGAATGATAATCACTGCCACCAGTGCATGAATGTGTGTGAATTGGTTAATGCAAAGCCTGTAGTGTAAAAGCGCTTTGAGTGGTTAACAATGACTAGAAAAGCGCTATATAAATACGCGACATTGGCATTTACCATGACTTGAAAACAAGATTCTGATTTAAATCTTTTTAAACCTATTACAACCTACCACCTGATTGTGGCAGGTCAATATAGCAAGAAAAAAAGACATCATATAAATTATAATCTGCTGAAGTCATTTGACTTTTATTTGTACCTTTATTCTGTAAGGCTTGTTTGTACTAAATAATTTTACAATTTAATTGTAAAAGCTTGTTTAAAAACCTGGTGTTGAGTTTTCCATTTTACTTTAGGTCTCTGTATTCTGTTTTTACAAATCCAAAAGGAAGTGTTGGAAGTCAAGATTTGGAATATCCGTTTGTTCAAGCGACATGATTGTAAAAGAATACACAACACCTAAACTAAATATTTGTCTGTGAAAAGGAAAGCAGTATCAGGGCAGTGAACAGAAAAAAAATGGAGTGGGTATGAGGCTTAAAGAGGGTCTGAGCACTGATGGGATGGTAGCAATCTGGCTGTACAGTAAATACAGTAAATAAAACATTTAGGACCATGAAGCATGCTGCTTGTACTGTAGCGCCATAGGCTACAAACAATAGTCCTGCACTAAGTCTGCAGTTATCTACAGAGCAGCAAGATAAAAGCTGCCTGTTGGTTTAAGCAAAAACAGGGCACAAATTTGGCTGCTGCTGCTGCATTGGAAAGGAAAATGTGTATTTAGATCTTCAGTCATTTAATGTAGGAGCCTGAGACCCAGTTCACAACATGACAGGGTTCAGCATAAAAAAAATAGCTGGAAGTTTATCAAAATGAAGTTATACTTTGTTGCTAAATTGGGGTAACTTCTCATTCAACTCAATTGCTGGGAGCAGCTAAGCAATTATTTCTGTGCCCCACAACCTGTAAGACAGCTACATCCATCTCACCAAGAAATGTTTTTCTTCATGCTGTGACACAAAAGTGGACATCCCTTTTGTCATTATGACTTTTCAGCAGTCAATTGTTTTCCCAACGAAGGAAATAGTGGGGTCAGTGTTTGAGCAACATTTGCTTGTGCTGGCATGCAGTTTGCTACATAGCAGCAGTGGTGAAGAAACGCACTGAATGGGCGCAAGAAGCATACGAGACATCAGGTTTGGTCCTGAAGTGCTATCAGAATATAATTAAACAGCAGCAGGTAGTGGAGATGCTGCCATTAATTTTAATATAATCTTTTTAAACTTGTGAATGTTGGCAAATGCACTATTGTATCTTCAGTTTGGTTTAAACAACAAGTCTGGTTAAATATCTTTATTAGCAGGCACTGCTGTAGCGGCTGGTGGACAATTTCTATTAATGGCAAAGAACCTATAGAACTTATAGAACCTATTGTGTAACTGACAAGCATGGCCTTAATTGTTGCACATCCAGGCTGTGGCAGCTTAAGCATCACCCTGTGGACTCCCTCAAATTTAAGAAGGTGCAATCAGAGTCTTGATTACAGACCTCAAATATTAATTTATTATCAAAGTGGCTGGCATGCCTTTTCTTTCACTAGAAACTGTTTCAACATTTTTCTCCAACTCTAAATATTGTTTGACATCATCTTCTGAAAGATACATTAACATTAAGACAGCACTGCTCACTAACTCTCACTGCTATGAAATAAATTTGAAAAACTGGGCAGCACAGTCTTTTGCATGCACTTAACATGTGACAAATTACTAAAGTTCTAAGTACTGAAGTGAAACCTGTTTACTTGTCCTAGCTCTTTAAAAATGCTACAGAGTGACCTAGGAGAGCAAAGAAGGAAATAAGACAGAAAAAGTGATAGAGCCTTGTCAGTATTTGTCACTTGGAGTGACCAGCGTGTGGAGTGACCAGAGGAACCAACACACTGCTGGGAAAACTTCACATAAAACCTGTAAAAAAATTAGACTATGAAAGAGCTATAGCATCAGTATTGTTATGGAAAGCTGACGGTCTTCCCATAAACCTGTTCTTTTGCTTTACATTTTGACATTTTTTACCTCAGTATTGTTGAGTCTTGGGTCTGGGACACTGATGAAGTGTCCTGCTCCTGGAAATCAATGACACAATCCAGTAACTTCCCTGTTCTTAGTTACATACCAGCAAGAAGTTGAGTAAAAAGCGGATCTGACACAATCGCCTATCAGCCTGTGAATGACTGGTACCAAAGGGGGTGCAGTAAGAGGAAGTGTAGATGGATCCATCTTGCTTTCTTCCTCCTCTTCCGCTGTCACACTGCTGTCAATGAAGTCCACATGCTCAGCCCCTCCATTCACTGCAAAGCACATAGAAGATTTTGTTCTAACTGTACAAACAAATTTACTGCTTCACTGTTTAATATGCTTGTTTTATCTTTTACCTGAAAAACAGATGTTTCCTTGCTCACCTTTGTTGGCTTCCAGCAGAGATCCAACCTCTTCTT
Organism: Mola mola; assembly: GCA_001698575.1. Taxonomy (NCBI): domain Eukaryota; kingdom Metazoa; phylum Chordata; class Actinopteri; order Tetraodontiformes; family Molidae; genus Mola; species Mola mola. Next base: position 431,469 of record KV751349.1, on the reverse strand, counting down.
CCTCCAGGTTCCTCTGGTCTCTGTTCATCTCAGTCATGTGAAGGGAACGCTCGAAGAAATCATCTGCTGACTGGACGCAGACAGTCCTTTGGTAATGCTATGTAGCTAGCATTGGTATTTATGTACTTTTAAACGTTATTGCAATGATTTTTTTATAGTTTGTGGACATCGGTGTGTATAAGTTAAACTGCATTAATCTGGTTTCCAACATTATTCAACTTTCTGATCACCTGAACAGAAACATTACAGTCATTATTCTATTCACATTTTCCTATCTTTACTCAAATCTGATGTTTAAATGCTACACACTTCTGCTCTATTAACATATACAAAATGACTGTTTGTAATTAGTTTTACCTCATTCCCAGACCACCGTTTGCTGCCGCTGTCCACACTGTTAAAGCCAGAGTCCAGCCCTCCAAACTGACCTGTGAACAGCTCCTGGTCTGACAGGCTGCAGGGAAACATGTAGAACACACATACAAGTAAATCCACAGAAGTCAGACTGTTTTACAGTGGATCATTATTCTAAAGGACAATGACTCTTCTGTCAAATATTCTTTCTTATATCTGTCCTTGGTCCTGTTTAATTCATGGAAATGGCTTACTAGGCAGCAAATATGGAAGCTTTCAAGTTTCAACATTTTTACTAAACTCTGCTTCCTCTTAGTTAACTTGCTCTTTTAATGCAATCCATCCTTCCATTCATTTTCGGGGGGGGGCTGGAGCCTATCCCAGCATCATCATTGGGCAAAGTCGCTATCTATCATGAATATCTGTTATGTTCTGTACATACCCTGCATGTACACATCAAGTTCATATCATATTTTGGCAGAAAGCTGCCACCTCAAGTTCTTATTACGCTGGCAAAGAATATTTTCACAACTCTGTAGGCCTCAAAAGACTAGCCACAGCAGCTGCCACTATAAGTAAACAGTACTGTACAGTACAACTGTTACTTAAATATCATAGCAACTCATAAGGTTGCACATGTTCACCTGTCACCCTCACCAGCTATTAAATCCCGTGGGCCTCGGGTGTCTCTCCAACTCCTCCTGGCTCCTCTTGCAGGCCTCCATGTTGAGGTACTTGAAGATGTGATACTTGCCCTTGGAGCAGATCTGCGCAGGTGGCATTTGCAGTGGGTTGTTGTCCAGTGAGATGCTCTGGAGATGCTGAAGATGGCGGTAGCAAAAGGGCACATGGGAAATACGATTGCAGGACACATCAAGCCGGATGAGGGGCAGCTCGGATATTTCTGAATGATAAAGCGAGAGAAGACTTTATGAGTTATAGCATCATTTGGACTTAAACTTGTTAGAATTTAAATTATTATTGTTTGAACATACTTCATTAAAATCACTGTTGTTTGATTACGTAGTTAGAAGGCACTGATCATAGTTTGGGAGTGGAGCCTGAATAACTGATAGCTACTTAATTTCTCAAATAATAGTTGGGCTAGATTAAATAACTGTTACTTCAACTCCTTTCAATATTTATAGCTCAACTGGCAATTGAAATCCTGTCAGATCTCAGGACTTTGCGTTGCACGTCCAAGAACTTATACTGTCGTCATGCACAACTCACTCTAGCATCTTCACTGATTACCTTTTTGTATACTTTTTATACACCCTGTAATAAATACAATTGTACTATTTAAAATGATGCATGATGTACATCCATGTTTACTAGTTGTCTGTCTTCTTTCTTTTAATGACTCATTGCTATGTTTCTTGGTGCATTTCCTCCAATACTTCCAGTCATTTCAACTTCTTTAACTAATTCTTTTTCTGTCACTTCAACTTCAGTCAGTATTTCAAATATACTTTTATTTTTTTAAGACCTTCAGGAAATGTGTCACAGGGAGGTAGGCTAAGTGCTATTGAGGAAAGCAAATAAAACAGCTAAGTGGAAGCAAATAGTGAATGTTTGAAGTCAGAGCAGTGAATTAGTAGTGTAGAAAAGTACTTTTACATGTTAGGGCCCCCACACCACCACCTATAATTACATATATTGATGATGATATGTTGAGAAGAAACTAGAGTGACCAGTCCTTATACACAAGTAAGTCACTGTTAGTCTGTTTATGCTTGATGCTTTCTTTTTTCCTCCTAATGAGCTAAAGAAGGAGACGCTAATGGTGGAAGATCCATTAGACCTTCAGTAAGACAGGAGCAGTTCAGTACTTCTTCATGAAAGCAATTATTGGATCACAGTAATGACCAATTATCATCTGTTGTAGAGGACATTACAGTCCAGGGTATAAAGAGAGCTATAATTTGTTTAATGCCTTATATATGTTGATTTACCTATAAACATATGGTCATTTAGGATTATTTTGGTTTTTAGTTAGAGTAAACAGTCAAATGTATTCCTAGGGCCAGAGCGGGCGGCATGGAATCAAATTTAAAGCTGCTGGCAAAGAGTAAGCATAAATACAGTAAGATTAGGTGGTAATGACGTTCAGCTACCCCAGTCGGAAGTCACTAAAGTCAATGTTGAGTCGCTGTGTGCTTTTGCCAAAACATTGTCGGACTCCGTAGTTTTCTCTGCTCCCCTGCCTATTCTGACCAGTGACAACATCTTTAACCGCTGGCTGTCGAGGTGGTGTCCAGCAAACAATGTGGGTTTCATTGATAATTGGCAAACTTTCTGGGGAAGACCTGGTCTAATTAGGAGAGACGGCATCCATCCTACTCGGGAAAGAGCTGCTCTCATTTCTACAAATATGGCCAGATTTATTAGTCAGCCAAATCGATAATTCAGAGTTGAGGCCAGGAAGCAGAGTTGCAGTCTTACACGCTTCTCCGCGCTTCCTTTAGAGTCATCCACCTACAACCCCATAGAGACTGTGTCTGTCCCCTATCCACATACATTATTTACATCCAATAAAAAGGGTTCACATAAGAGCGTGTTAAAAATCAACACCACTAAATGAGGCAGTTTACAAAGTAAAGAGACTTAAATGTGGACTCTTGAATATCAGATCCCTATCATCTAAATGTGTATTAATAAATGAGCTTATATCAGATAATAATATTGATTTATTGTGCCTTACTGAAACTTGGCTGTGCCAAGATGAATATGTAAGTCTTAATGAATCCGCTCCTCCCAGTCACATTAACACACACATTCCCAGAGACACTGGCAGAGGTGGTGGAGTTGCAGCCATTTTCAATTCAGCCCTATTAATAAACCCAAAGCCTAAATAAAAATTTAGTTCATTTGAAAATCCCATTCTTAGCATTTCCAATCCAACCATGAAAATCCAACTATGTTTGTTATAGTGTATCGAGCACCTGGACGCTACACTTAATTTTTATGTGAATTTTCAGAGTTTCTCTCAGCTCTGGTCCTCAAAACAGATAAAGTTATTATTGTAGGTGACTTTAATATCCATGTAGACGTTGAAAACGACAGCCTTGGTACGGCATTTCTCTCACTGTTAGATTCGTTCGGCTTCTGTCAGTGTGTACAAGAATCAACACACACTTTTACTCACACCCTAGATCTTGTTCTGATATATGGCATTGAAATTGAGCACTAAAAATTCTCTGTGCAAAATCTGCTTTTATTAGATCATTATCTTCTAACATTTGAATTTCCGCTCATCAACTATAAACCAAGAGTCACTAGTTATTATAGTAGATGCATATATGAGGCCACTGTTGAAAGATTTAAAGAAATTATTCCCTCTGCAATAATATCGGAGCCATATCCCAAAATAACAGGGGAGTCATATCTTAAATTTAGCCCCTCCCAGTTTGATCACCTTGCTGATTTCACTGCCGGCTCTCTACGTGCTTCACTCGATTCTATTGCCCCAGTTAAAAAGAGAAAAAAAACAGTCAAGAGACTAGCTCCGTGGTATAATCTTAATATTCGCAAGTTACAACAGTAAACTCATAAACTTGAAAAGAAATGGCGTTCCACTAAACTGTAAGAGTCACGCATGGCCTGGCAAGATAGCCTTAAAGTATACAGGAAGGCCCTTCGCCGAGCAAGAAAAGACTACTATTCAGCATTGATAGAAGAAAATAAGAATATGCCCAGGATCTGTTTCAGCACTGTAGCCAGGCTGACTGAGAGCCATCATTCTATTGAACCATGCATTCCTAGAGCCCTCACCTGTAATGATTTTATGAACTTCTTCAGTAATAAAATTATACTTATCAGAGAAAATATCCTACACTTCACAGATTCCAGTTCAGCAACAGGAATTTTAGAGGCCGTTATTAGTCCTGATGTGTTTGGAAAGCTTCCATCCAATTGACCTTCATGAACTAACGACAACATTATCTTCATGTAAATCGTCAACCTGTATAGTAGACCCCATACCTACTAGGCTGCTCAGACATTTTACCTTAAGGTAGCACTCCGCTCCAATCTATCTATCTATGCAGAAAAACTAGTTCACGCATTTGTTACTTCCAGGCTGGATTACTGTAATTCTTTATTTTCAGGTTGCCCAAATAAAATTTTAAAAACTCTTCAGTTAATCCAAAATGCAGCAGCGCATGTACTGACTAGAACTAATATCAGAGACCATATTTCACCCATACTGGCTTCTCTGCACTGGCTCCCAGTTAAATCCAGAATAGAATTTAAAATCCTTGTCCTCACCTACAAAGCAATTCATGGTCAGTCACCATCTTATCTTGAAGAGCTCATAGTACCCTATCGCCCACCAGAACCTTACGCTCCCAGAATGCAGGATTATTGGCGACCCCAAGAATCTCCAAAAGTAGAATGGGAGGCAGACACATGCTCTGATTTTAAGAGTACGCTTAAAGGTTAGGGCTGGCCTATCTAGCCCTTAGTTATGCTGCTATATGCTTAGGTTGCTGAGGAAACATTCCATGATGCACTGAGCTCTCTTCTCTCCCACCTCTGACTCAGACTCCATCGCTGCTCCTCTAAATGTCTATATCTGTACATTAACTTGACTTCTTCCCCAGAGTCTTTGTGCTTTATTTTCCAACAGGTCTTTCTAGGTCATGGTGGGAGCTGCTGCTGTGGTCCTGCCTAATGCCTACAACCCACATTAGGACAAGAGATCTTGTGACTTGGATCCTAGGCTGGATTTCCAAGTGCAAATTGAGTTCAACAGATTACAATGACTTCTGGACCAATAGAGTACACCTGCTTCTGGATCACTACACTTCACATATCTCTGTATTTATAGATTCCACATACAGGTGGACTCACTGCCTACATCAGCAACACTGAGATCTTGATACATGGACTATAACGTCTCCTGGACCAATTGATTACATTGCGGTGGGAGCTGCTGTTGTGGTCCTGCCTGACGCCTACTGCTCAAATTAGGACAGGAGATCCTGTGACTTGGATCCTAGGCTGGATTGCCTGGCTTAGCCCATGGATTACAATTACTTCTGGACCAATATACTATATCCATATTATATCTGGATTTATAGACTCATTTGATCTCAAGCATTCTTAGTAAACCGTTATTTTCATGTTGTGTTTTGTACAAGTGACATCTGTTGGACGTTTGTCCATCCTAGGAAGAAAGATCCCTTCTCTGTTGTTCCTCTTGAGGTTTCCTATTTTCCCTGTTTAGGTTTTTTTTAAGTTTTTCCTCAACCGGTTCGAGGGTCTAAGTGCGAAGGGTGTCACATCTGTACTGTTTGTCAAAGCCCAGTGAGATACTGTGTAAATTGTGATTTTGGCTCTATACAAATAAAATTTGATTTGATTTGATTTGAATATGCAGTGTGGTGATCAGGGTACTCAATGGTGTCAAGTATGTCTGTACCTTCAGGCAATGTGGTGAGCTGGTTTCTCCTCAGGTTTAAGTCCCTCAGACACTCAAGCTGACCAAGTTCAGATGGCAAACTCTGCAGCTCATTACAGCTTACGTCCTGAGAGAAGAACACAAGAAGAATACAGTAAGCCAAAAGCTGGCGACTGACTACATCACTTACATGAGGCAAGGATTTGGACACCCTCTTGCATTAAAATCAGACGAAACAGGTAGATGAATGATGGACTTTTAACCATGGCTCAGAGGAACACGAAAAGGTCTATACTGAAGGAATAACACAGAGAAAGTTTGACTTTTTGCTTGCTCTTTCACCTTGGAGACCATTGACTCACTTTTAAACTCTATGCTGTTGCTAAGAGAAAACAGCAAATTATGTCTATGTGTGAAAGTGTTTATATCATACCAGCTGTCGGAGGTGTGTGAGGGCGTATATAGATCCCGGCAGTGAACACAGCTTGTTGTTACTGACGATGAGCACTCGCAGGAGGGGAAGCTGAAACACTGATGGGGGTAGACTGGACAAAAGATTACGACTGTGGAAAGAAACAGACACACACAGAGTGATATCATCTCAGTGAGATCTGAGGCCAACTGCATAGTTGAATTTTATTTCAAAGATACTCCACCTCCTTTATGAAATATTTTATAGAAGGTCTAGCAGTACAAATAGACAGTTTAACAGTATAGCTGACTAGCTAGCCAACAAATGCAGCTACATCATGTTATTTTGATTTATAAAGTATATTTGCTTTGAGGTTTCACTTCTACATGTCTGTATTACCAGTCACATGGAGGGGGTGGGAGTTCTGGTCTCCTAGCAACAGTACATATATAGCATGGAGGAGAGCATCAGTGTGGTTCTGTTGTAAAACAGCTTGGACAGGATTTTGATGACCTCTATTCATCTTCAGTATACACACACATACTGAGTTTAAATTCCCTTTTCAAGCTACAGCTGAACTCTAGAAGTGTCATGAACCTGAAACAAACTGAAACTGATGCAAAATTTTGACCACTAAAACTTTATGAAAACCTGGAATTTATTTTGTTAGTTCAAGACCAACTTCCACGTTTGAGCTTGGCTTCTGCATTTGCCACCAATGTGTGCACGCAGTTTTTTCTTGTAAGTAACTTAGAGGACATTGAGGGGGCACTTATTTTCAGATACAGTGAATTAACCACTATGCAGCAGATTGATGGAGGACACATATCCTGAGGTAACCATTTCGTTCCATTGAAAACTGCTGAACAAAATATTCCATAACTCTGTCCATAATTGGTTATTTTCTGTAAACAGAATCACCTTAACTTGGCACACAATTACATAGCTTGTCTCAGCGTACAAAATAACATTAAGATTATGAACTGCAGTGTTGAAGGGTCAGTGCGTGAGATAACCGGCCCATCATCACCAACCTCCATCACTCAGCATAACATGCATTCTGTGAAAGGAAACCACCAGTTTTGCTGACACACTTGGATACTTAAGTATGTATCTACAATGAAACACTGACAAAATGAAATCTAATTTCTTTGTAACTTATGTTCAACCACTCAGCTGCGCTTCCCCCCCTTCTCCCTTTGTAATGTATAAGGCTTATTTGTGTGTATGTAAGATAAACAGGGGAAGATTACACCTAAAATTAAGCTTGTATATTTGATAATGTGAGACCACAAGCTTTACATTCATCTTGCTGCAAATTTACACATCCCACCAGCAAATGTTAATATGAAAACAGTCGGCAAGTGTAAGAAATACAAATTAAAGTAAGTATGACCTTGAGAAAATTTACAAAGAGAGCAATGTTAAAACAGGATCCAGGTTATAACAAATAAGTGCTGAACAATGGACTTTTAGACTAACTTTTTTTTTTTTTTTTTACTTATTAGATGTTTAAATATTACGCACGATTACCTGGAGTACAATGACAGCGAGATACCTGGCTCAAACAGCATGTGCATACAGTATATATAATTCAGCTACCTGAGGTTGAGGTAGGTGAGGGCCTGGAGGTTGCCCAGGTTGGAGGACAGTGAACGCATCCCATTGTGGTACAGGCTCAGTGTCTCCAGAGAGATGAACTGACAGAGGTCCTCCGGCAGCTCACATAGAAGGTTCTTAGACAAATCTAATCATAAACACAGACATAAAACATTATTAGACTGATCCATCCATTTTTCCCCAATGGCACACTGTCACAAGGAGAGCAAGATAGACACTCCTAGAAAAAAAACAAAACAATATTTCAATTCAAGACAAAAATTAATTTTGGAATCATTGGAAATTTAGTTGAGACAGAAACTAAATAGAAACTGGCTAAAAGGACTACTGAAAAAAATTGTAATTACAATGTGTGTTTCAATTCTGCAATATTGCTATTTGATATTCAAATTGTGATTCCTGGAATGGAATTTCTGGAAAGAAGGTGTCTTTTTCAGGCAGAGTGTGGCAAAAGATTAGTAAGGAGTATTCAATTAGATCAGAATTGCATATCCATAAAAAGATAGTAAGATGCAGATTTAAAAAGAAAGTCAAAATCAATGCAGCTTAGGTCAAAATGTCCTTGTTTTCTGTTTCCTATTATTTTCAATATGCCAGATATTCTACATTTTACAAAATCATTTTTGAATATTTGTATATCAAACTTTGCATCTGTAAACATTGGGTCATGTGATGTGTTTAAAAATATCAGTTGATAACTTTTACAATGTGCAGTAATCGATTAAAGTAATGTTATCCACTATCACCTGATCATAACAATGCTCTATATGCTGTATAAAGCTTTATTGCAATCACTTGTTTCCAATTTGATCAAATTTCTAACTCTGCTTCATTATAAATCTAATCTTACAACGTAATTTCTGTGTTCTTTTTTCATTCCTCTCTGCCTCAAAAATCCTCTACCTTCCAAGATTCATCTTTGCTTCTGAAAACTTACCAGCTTCACATTCTCCTATCTCCACCAATTAATTCCTACATGAGGATGCATGTGTGATATAAAAAAAAAAAAAAAAAAAAAAGGGGACACTGCATTAAGTGATATTTTGGAGTGTGTAATGCCTGACAGAGGCATGCTTGAACGGGAAGACACCAGACTGTGCAGTGGAGCTAGCCGGCTTCTCGTTAGTTCGGTCAGACTGAGCGGTAAGAAGCTGGGTGGTGGGCTTGCTGTCTTTGTCAACGACAAATGGTGTAATCCGGGACATGTAACCACGAAGGTGAGAACATGCATCCCTGACGTTGAACTGTTGGCAGTAGGCTTGAGGCCAAACTATCTGCCCTGGGAGTTTTCAGAGGTCATCATCGTCGCTGTTTACACCATTAGCAGTGGCAGTGCGCGCTTGTGATGTCATTCACTCGAACGTTGCAGACCTGCTGATGCGGCACCCCGACGCTCTCCTCATAATACAGAGATTTTAACCATGTTAATATCTCAAAGACACTGACTAACTTCACCCAGTATGTGACCTGCAACACCAGAGGAGACAAGACCTTGGACTTGAACGTTAAGGAGGCATACAGTGCCACAGCCCCCCCCTATAGTCAGACCACTGCCTGACCACTGCCTGACTCCTACATACAAGCCTCTTGTTAGGAGACAGCCCTCTTCCACCAGGACTGTACAGTAGTGGTCAGTGCCTCCAATGACCCCTATAGTGGAGAGCCCAATGGAGTGCAACAGGATGACAGACTGGGAGATGTTTCAGGAGGACTTTGGTGATGACATTGAGGGCCTCACTCGATGTGTCACTGACTACATGAGGTTTGGTGAGGAGAGTTGTCCCCACCAGGAAGATTCGCTGGTTCCCCAACAACAAACCATGGATCAATGGCTGGGGACAATGGGAATGCCCAAGAAGAAATCCAGAGACAGCTGAGGAGGGCCAAAGACTGCTACAAGAACAGGATTGAGGGAAAGCTACAGCAGGGCAATGCTAAGGAGGTTTGGGCAGGGATGAGGAACATTACCTGCATGAAAAAAGCCACAGGAGCGGTGGAGGGGACTACGGAACGTGCGAACGAGTGAAACCTGTTTTTTTAACAGATTTGACTCACCAGCACAGACCAGGCCCCCCTCCACCCCTTCTGATACCCCACAGCCACTTGGACACCTACAAATTCCTTGGGGTGCACTTAAATAACTAAACTGGACTGGTCAAACAACGACGATGCCCGCTACAGGAAATGTCAGAGCAGGCTGTTCTTCCTGAGAAGGCTCAGGTCTTTCAATGTGGACACCAGGCTGCTACAGATGTTCTACCACTCTGTAGTGACCAGTGTCATCTTCTTTGCTGCTGTGTGTTGGGGAGGTGGCATTGGGAGCGGTGGTGCAAACAAACTGAACAAGCTTGTGAGGAAAGCCAGCTCCGTGGTGCAGATGGAGCTGGACATGGTGGAGGTAGTGACTGAGAGGAGGATGAGAGGAAAGCTGAAGGGTATCATGGACAATCCTTCTCATCCTCTATACGCCGAGCTGCGGAAACTCAGGAGCACCTTTAGCTACAAAGTCATATAGCCGCGGGCCTCAAAGCACTTGGGAGGGCTCCTTCATTCCATTTTCCATCAGACTGCACAACACCACATCTCCTACCCCTCCCACCACCACCCACTCCACAGATTTAGGCCTCAATTCGTACACAGCTCTAGGGAAAAAACCCTGATACTGCACGTGTTGACTTATTTTGGTACTTTTTACCCTGCGCTGCTACCTTCACTTCTGTACTGCTGTGTCAACCTGAATTTCTCCCAAGGGGGATCAATAAAGGTACATCTTATCTTATCTTATAGCAACGATAGATCTCCCATTGATCTGCAGTGATTGCTAAAAGCATCATTAGCACTGAGCTTTCACTGGCAGCAGGAGGAGACAGAAGTCTGTCAGTGGCAGACTGCGGAATGGCTGCTTATCGAGTTGTTGGAAGCAGCAGGACTGCAGGAGCAGAAGGGGTAGGCAGTTCCTTCCTTTGTCTGGGCCTATACAAGGACTTCCGGTGGACAACAAATGAAAATCAAAAAAAATACAAAAAACCAAAAACAATCGGCTTTTGTTGCTATACAGTTCACTGGGACAGGGTCCACTGAAGATCATCCCCTGAGATAGACATATTAAATCTTCATTGTAGATATATATTCTACAGGTAAACATTCATTTATCATTCCTTAAAAATTTACTTTTTCTTTCTGTTCATTGTCCCGATTTACGCACTAGAATCAAAGGGTCATTAAAATGGAAAGAATTCATACATCTGCCATGGCAAATTGGTCTGAAAGAATTAAAATTCTTGGATTTGCCTCTATATATACTGTAAATTCACACCAAACAAAACATTCCCCACACTCACACTAAGTTAATAGCATCCAGTAATTTTTGAGTAATCCTGCTAAATACCAAGCAAATAAACCCACACACAACCAAAAACATAACTTACATAGGTAATAATTTTAAATAAATAAGGAAAAATTTGATCCAACTACATGTTAAATAAAGCAGAAATGACACTTGAATTACGTGCTAAGCCAAGTTCTACATTAATTTAAGAGTGAACAAAAAGACCAGAGTTTCATTATCTAGACCATTTCCCATGGCTTTAATAAACACAGCCGCATGGTTCAGTGTGTGTGTGTGTGTGTGTGTGTGTGTGTGTCTGAGTGTAAGAAAAAAAAGAGATTGAGTTTTCTGTATACAGTACATGTGACTCTATAATCTGTACAGTAGCTCTGAAGCCAAATTTTCTCTCTCCATCTTCACTGTCCCATGGCTAGAGGGGAGCTGTCTGAACAATAGGTGGGTGGAAAACAGTAATGAGAGAGACAGAGAGAGAGAGAGAGAGAGAGAGAGAGAGAGAGAGAGAGCGAGAGAGTGAGCGAGAGAGTGTCTGCTCTGGGGGATGGAGAGATTGTCTTGTCTCAGTATCTGTTGCTGCAAAAGACCACCAGATATGTGGGACATTCTGTTCAGTTCAGATTAAGAAACTTTTTTTCCTGCAAAAACATTGCCCTGCAGAGCTGTAAAAGCAGCAGTTACGATACAATCTAAACACACAAAGTCATCCATCCATCCATCCATTTTCAACCGCTTATCCCGTTAGGGGTCGCGGGGGGGCTGGAGCCTATCTCAGCATCGTCGGGCAAAGGCGGGGTACACCCCGGACAAGTTGCCAGTTCATCGCAGGGCTGACATATAGACACAAACAATCATCCACACCTACGCGCAATTTAGAGTGACCAATTAACTTAACCCCCAGTTTGCATGTTTTTGGACTGTGGGAGGAAGCCGGAGTACCCGGAGAGAACCCACGCAGAACATGCAAACTCCACACAGAAACGCCCTGACCCGGAATCGAACCCAGGACCTTCTTGCTGTAAGGCGACAGCGCCAACCACTGCACCACTGTGCCGCCCACACACAGACCACACAAAGTCAATCTACACATTTATCACATGTACACAGTTGGACTCATTATTTCTGGCACTGTTCTAATAATATATATTTATTGAAAGGAAAATAGGGTCAATCTCATTTTATTTCATTTTCCGGTTAAAATGTGTGCTGCCACGCACAATAGACTCAACCCAAGGCATTATGGGATAGCCTGTAACAATCACGCTTACATTTCTTTGGTTTCAGCTTCTCCCAAAAATGAGGATAATGTAAGTTTATAATCATTTATTTCAATTACATGAGTCAATATAATGTACATTTTTTCAGTAGGTAAATTTCCTGTTCAAGTGTCTGGTGTGCTTTTGGGCTAGAATTTGTGGTAATGTGTTGTTAATAACGTTTAAAAAAAAAAAAAATAAAAAAATAAAAAAAAGGGAAAAACAATTAGTGGCAGATGCATAACAGTGGGACTGAAAAATAGGCATATGTAAATTAAAACAGCACAATTAATGATCAGCATGCTTTATCATTATTTAAAATCACTTACAACCAGTACCACCAATAGAAAAGCTTTGCAGGTCTGGCTTAAAAAAAAAAAAAAAAAACACTTGCTATGTTCCAGAGCCTTAAAAAAGCTGCGTGCAAAGGAGCAGGGCCAAATTGTCACGATGACATGAAAGAGGTTAGATCCTTCCGATTAAAGATGCTTACTCACACCGGCCCTAGCAATGTGTTTCCACACTATCTCAATCTGCCGACAGTTCACCCCTTGTGTTATAATGAGTGTTAAATATGTCCATTCGTCATTTGTCTTACACACTGCTGGATCTGACTTTCTTACGCAGTGCAAACAGCTCGAGGAGTCTTGTTGTCCGTTAATCTCACCTAACTAAGAATCATTTTATTATATAAATATATAAACTATTGGATTAATCCATGGCAAATAAATTCCTTCATAAATTTGAAAGGGTACTTTTTTGGTTAATAGAAATAATCAAAATAATTGATAATTGTTTCATTACCACGAGAGCATTAACAAGTTCCTTCATTCTTAGCCTTGAAAAGAGCAATCTAAACTCTACTTATCAGGTTTTTCATCATGCTCTCATGTCGAAAGAAAATGATGATGATGTAGCAAACAGCACAAATAAATTAGTACAATATTCAGGCAGAGCAACAATTATTGTATTGGTTGTTGAACTGGGACAGGTAATTATATACATTTTTTATTTGTTTCGTCTCGTTTTCTGCCGCTTATCCTGGTCTGTTTCGCGGGGGCAACAGCCTGAGCAGGGACATCCAGACGCTCCTCTCCCCAGCGACTTCCACCAAACTCCTCTGGGGGGACACCAAGACGTTCCGCCAGCCGAGAGATATAATCTCTCCAGCGTGTCCTTGGTCTGCCCCAGGGTTTCCTCCCGGATGGGCATGCCCGAAGCACCTCCCCAGGGAGACGTCCAGGAGGCATCCTGACCAGATGCCCGAACTACCTCAACTGGCTCCTCTCAATGCAGAGGAGCAGCGGCTCTACTCTGAGCTCCTCCCGGATGTCCGAGCTCCTCACCCTATCTCTAAGGCCGAGCCCAGCCACCCTGCGAAGGAAGCTCATTTCGGCCGCTTGTATTCGCGATCTCATTCTTTCGGTCACTACCCAGAGCTCATGACCATAGGTGAGAGTTAGGACGTAGATTGATCTGTAAATTGAAAGCTTTGCCTTCTGGCTCAGCTCTCTCTTCACCACAACAGACCGCTTCAGCGTCCAATCCGTCTGTCTATCTCCCACTCCGTTTTCCCCTCACTCGTGAACAAGACCCCGAGATACTTGAACTCCTCCACTTGGGGAAGCGACTCTCCCCCGACCCAGAGTGGGCAATCCACCCTTTTCCGGCTAAGAACCATGGCCTCAGATTTAGAGGTGCTGATCCTCA